>JAHBBA010000097.1:0-61884 GCA_018806925.1 Skeletonema costatum | reverse complement strand
TCCAGATGGAGCAAGCCGCCCGCAGTTCTAAATCTTATTTGAAACCGCCCATGTAACAGAAACTGTGTCCATGATATATGTTGTGCTGTGGCCACTTATAGTGTCTCCACAAACGGTTGGGTAGGCTAAACACTCTGTGGATACCCGTTCCCTGTTGGAATATCATCGGAGATCCTGGGCTGTTATCGCTGGGAGGATACCGATCGACTTGGCTCTGTCCGTGGCACGGCTGCGCTTTTGTGTGTCCTAGTTACTTGTAAAATGCTGTTGTCAGGCCGTTTCTGCTGCCGCCAGTAGTGGCACTAGCTCCGCAATGCGTGTTGGTCGGCGTTTCAAGTCGTTCAATATCCATCGGAAGTCTGCTAGGGCATCGTGCACGCCCCTGCTCAACGTAACTCTTGTCTTGAGTTTGTTTGAAAGTGCATGCTGCATGTGGCTAAACAGGTGCCTGGCACCTGGTAGGGCAAGCGCCATCGATCGTAGTTCTCCAAGTACCTTGTGCCACTTCTTCACACTGGTGCGCTTTTTGCGTGATGGGTATACTGGACAAAATCTCGGCGAGGCGCTCTGCCCGGTGCTGTGGCAAGTGAATAGTCATGGTGACCGTATTGATGATCCATCCTAACACATTTTTGATAGTTCCCCAGGAACAATCCCCCTTCAATAACTTTTTCATGGACACCGGCTCACGGCGTGCTGCATCATCATATTCGTCAAGGGGCCTTAGCACAGAGTCGATGGCATGCATGAGTGTCCGTCTCACTCGGCGGCTGTTGTTGTACTGCTGTGCTAGCGCCACGAAGTCATCTACGAACACATCTACATAAGCAGCAGGCTGGCACCGGCGCGGTAGGCATGGGTCTCTTCGTTCGGGGACAGGTGTCCCTACATGCGGCACAACATGTTTGCCTCTCCAGTGAACTCTCTGATGGCTCCGTACTTGGGGTCGGTAACTTGTGAGCCCCCTTTTTGGTGCGCGTAGGATTGACTGAATGGGAACTGCTGGATGTATAGGTGGTGTTGGTGAGGCTACGGCTTCCGCTGCATCGTCCATTTTGTGAGGCAGCGGATGTGTGGACATACTCAGCCGTTGGTTGGCCAGATCTGCCACAGTCTCTGTTGCAGTGGAGAAGATAGGAGGACTGTTCTTCCATCCCATGGGCAGTACTAGTGGGAAGGCAACCAGTTTCTCCTGGCCGGGTTCAGTTGGGAAGGCGACGCCTAGTTTGGGTATGTCCTCAATGTTCATATTCACTCGGTAAAAGCCGTCACTGATATCCACCTTCAACATCTGCACGGGTCCCATGTTTGGGTCCGACAAAAGTATCTCCCTAAGTATCCGGTCTAATGCATGACCAAATTGCATGCTGTCAACTGCTGCGATGGCTAACGTATCAGCGTTGACGCCCGAAAAAGAATAGTCCACAATCCATCTCGGCCTGCGGTCTCGCTGGGGGACAACTCCTGGTGGGCTGATCCTAAGTCCTGGTAAGTGTTGCACCGCACTGATGGGGAGCACCGTCCACTGCATCTTGCCTCTCATGTCGACGAACTCCTCACGTAAGAACTCAATGTACTCTGCACACGATTTGTGGGGCCCTCTGTTAAGTGCGGCGTGCACTCTATCTGAAGTCCAAGGCTCTGTAGCCAATTTTACTGGTGCACCCCGATGTTTGTAGAAGTTCAGCAGTCTCCTCGCTGGATGATGCACTTCGTCTAGACTGGCAAAATCACTTCGGCTTCGCAGATGCTTTACAAAGTCTGGCCAACCGACCCTTTTCAGTAATTCGGCATCTTCTCTCACGTACTCACCTAATTCCATGGACGTTGGCTCTTGCCTCGGCGCCCGCTTCGGTGTGGGGACGCTGACTGGGGGCAGTCCCTCGGGCTCCTTCGGTTTTTGAGATGGGCGGAAGCTTGCTGCCTCTGCTCTTAGCTTAGCGGTGACCTTCCTTATCTGCATCTTTTGTGACGCTGCTTTTAACTCTTCTCTGCTTCTTTTGCCAGCCTCCAGTGCTGGAGTCACTTGCTTGGTTGTGGTAGGGCTCTTGGGGCGGAATGCCTCCGCTCCTGCTCTGAGTCGACTTCTCTTCTTTGGTGGCTCCTTTACACTTTCTTCTTCGAATAGGGCGCTGACACCCTCCCACTCCTGAGTGGGGGAAAAGTTATCAAGTCCCTCCATTGTATCAATGTTATGTGGTTCAAGTTGCAGTACTGCGTAACGGTTTGTTGTGATCTAGATTTCGGGAGTTTGGTGGCGACAGGGGCGACAGTGTATTAAAATTGACGGAGTGATTACTTCTCTCATTACATAACACACTAACAGAATTTTGCCCCACGCCAGTCTCTCATTCGTTTGCAGCCTGATTGCCTCCACGGCGACGGCGTCGCTGCCTCGCTGGGACCTTTGATGCGTGCTCAAGAACCCACTTCTTCAACTCCTCCTTCTTTTTCTGCCGACTGTTCCACATGGTCGTAGGCTTCATTGCACTCGGCATTACACTTGTGTAAGACACTCCAGTTCAAGCACATTGGGTCGCTTGTGTGACCTGCTACGCTGCTCTTGGGGAGTGGTGGAACTTCATGCTCTCCTCTTTGGCCGCTTGCTTCACCGCTCCACATTGAGCACTCGAATTCTTCCATGTTCGGCCTAGGTCAGCATCCGTGGCCCAATTAATCACCTCGGTAGTCCTCGTGCGTTCTCGTGAAGGGGGTGCTGGTGCAGGTGCTGGAGCTCTCGGGGCCCTTGCCCTAGGCATAGCAGGTGCTCGGGGTGCGATCTCTTCAGGGATGTGGGACACATCATCTTGCCAAGTTTGGTTTCCTCCTACTGCGCTCACCATGCCGAATCTGCTCACATTGTCAGTGAGCGTCCCTACCACGGTTAGATCATCTTGGAGGCCCCACGTTGCGGGTCTCCTTCCAGCGCTGCGAAAGACCTTAAGAGACTCGCCGTAATCCGCCTTGATAGTTCCCAAGGTGGACGTCCATGGTTCCCAGCCGTTACTGTTTCCACTTTGGTCAGTCACTACATCAATAATCAGATCGCCGTTCAGAATAGGTGCAGGCACCTTCATAACCTGTGCCCGGCTCCACCCCTCCAGTTCCTTTTGCTAGTTTGATTTGGATCAGGACTCCGATGATGTCACGGTCAGAAGAGTCTCTCAAGGGGAACCTCTCAATTCTGTCACGGTTGCCGCCAATCTTTCCACGATATTCGCTCAAAAACTTTACCACGGGGTGCGCCTTGTCACCACCAGTTTAAGGTCAACCACAGCAAGTAGCCATGACGGATAAGATTTTCCATATGATCCAAATGGCAGAAGAATAGGGTGGACTTTTCCAAGGCCTTTTGTTCCTCTGCCGTGACCTTGATGTTGCCCCTTGAGTAGATTTTGGCGGTGTCCTGCGCATCCTTGGCCATTCGCTTGGCAGGGCACCACTGGAAAGGGTTACAAGCTGAGCCCGTTTCTGGCTCGTCGGCGGACACCATATGCCAATAAGCCTGGAGCAGTTTATCCGCTGTCCCCGGCATGATGTGGGGCACCTCGAGACGTTCTTGGAAAGCAGTCTCCCTCAATGCACGGTTCAGGATTTCGTCTCTAGCTGTTGTGTCCTTCGCATCGAATAAGTCCCTCCATAATTTCGGTAGATCCTGCAAGTTGGCCTTCAATAGCATGCGGCAGATGAGATCCAACTGGGGAGCTCCCTGAGTGACCTTAAGGATCTTACTTAGCTTCTCCGCTGCCTTCTGATTTTTCATGAAGTTCAACTGCTCCTGAGCAACAGCGTTGTGTCGGTCCTGGGCTGCTGCCATTGCTCCCATCTGCTGGACTTGACTTGCGGCGGCCCTGTCAACAAAAATTGTGGGGAAGGAACGCTTCAACTGGGATGTGCGACGTTCGATGACATCGGCATTTCTGCCAATGGGTGTGGGCATCGCGGCTGCATTGTTCCACACCAAGCTGCTCGTACTAGCAGCGGTGTCCAAAGTGGCGGCTACTCTGAAGTAGTCGATGAGTGACTTCATCACCGTTTCCATATTTTCTGCCTGAATAAGGGGGAAAATCGTTACCCAAAAGTAGAGTGTAACGTCGGCATCGTCTGGGATAGCCATGAACTGTTGAAGAAGGGTGAAGGGGATCTTGAAGATCTTCCTAGAATGAGTTAAAGTGACTCCGGCGTCGCCTGCCTGATGGGGGCCCACCGTGAAGCGGACCTGGCCGTTGTGTTGTAGGGCTTGCGCATGGATGTCGTCAGCAGCAAGGCAGAGGATGGTGTTGGCGATTGGTTGGAATGGACAAGGGTTTTGGGTTTTGATGAAGTAATCGAAGTGGACTCCATTTAGGAGGTCACCGAGGAAACCGATAAACTTTCCTTCATCTGGGTGATTTCGAAGACCTATCACAGAGAGTGTGACAGTGGTGGGCGCAAAGAAAATGGACAGTCTACCTTGACCGTCCAACATACCCAACCCGTTCATGATGCTATTGAGGAACTCTTGGGTGAATTCATCGCGGAGGGTTGCTGGCTGCACAGCAGTTTGTGCACCAGTGGCATCAATTTCAAGGGACCTCAATGTCAGATTGTTTCCCAGGATGTCATTATCATTATTTTGCACATAATCAAGGATGGGGTTACTACTCGTTCCCGCAGGCGCGATGTTAGGGGCACCGGCAGTTGCCATGGCCGGTGGTTCTGACAGAGTGCCGAGGGTGGCTTAAAAAATATCTATTACTAATGCTTCATGCATTGGGTTAGGCTCTCTGAGCTATGGCTGCATGGTGCAGCCACAACACAACACCTTCTTTTCAATTCTCAATCAAGTTCTTGAAGTTCTGCAAATACAAAAGAGGCGGCAAAAGCTTGGCACTTGAATGCCACATGCTATGCCGCCTGTGCCTGCTTCGGTGGGCTCGTTACGACAGTGGGTTGGATGGATGGAGTGAGTGCATGCACATCTATCTAGGCCACAACTGTCCATATATATGTGTGTTAAGCCATGACTGTCTTGCGTAGGTTAAGCCAACTGTCCAGAGTATGTTAAGCCTAACTGTCCGAGTACATTTCACCAACTTGCATTATATTGTTTAAAACAAGCGAATGTTTGAGACAAGACAGCATAAAAATATGATTGCAAGAAATAGTAGTACAAGCACCAAACTCAAGACGTTTACATGCAAAGATGCTAAGTTGAGGCAACTCCTTTTATGGCACCGACATCACAAGGGCGAGCTGGGTTTATGCATTCCCAAACACTACCGTTCCAGGCTAAGAGTAAGAGTGACTGACGTAACTAAATTGAGATACACGGAGAAAAATGAGCTTGTTCATGTTTTAGAAGCGGCAGTGACGTCGTTGAGAAGATTCAGAAAACAAAAAGAGGCTGGAAACGCAAGAAGCAAATATAATCAACAGTCCATCACAAACTATTTCTTTGCAAAAGAAGTACACACTAAGCCCAGAAAGTGATAGTGCGGTGCCGGCAAAGGTTAGCGCAAGATTGATGACTAGCTTCGCTGCGCTCAGCTAGCCTGCGGAGTGATGCTGGTGGGTTACATAGAGTGTTAGGTATGTAACAGTATTCTTTATGAGAGCTGCTTGTTATGTGTTACAACGTCTCATGCATGATGCTCTAGATAGATGGCGCACTCGGCGCCAGCAGAGATGCATCAATCGTAATCGCTGGCTTTAATGCACAGGATAGCTGCTTCAAGAGTGCAATCTACATATCAAAAGCAATTTTGTGTGTCGAGAAATTTATGATTATGTAAGATGATGGTCTGCATCTCACGACACATGTCATCTCGACATCTTTCGAGTATGGCACAGCCGTCAACGGATGCATCGTTTGTTGCACGGATAGATTCTGGATTCATACAACTTCATATCACATTGCACTGACAAGTTTACATGTCTGTAGAGCTGTGCAAACAAACAGTTCCAAGAGAATGCATTTATCTTGAGTAGACGGGCCTCTGGTGCAACAAATATTGAACAATAACACAAATAGTATGTCCTAGGACCAGTATGTAACGCTAATTTAATGTTGTTATTGCCATTACCAGCCTCAAAGTTGCTTGACTTGGTGGAACTCTTGCTCTCGGGTGTTTCCGACTCGGCCTCCTCTTCCCTTCAACTCAAGAACACTGCAGCCCTCACTTCTCCGAAGCTTGGATACCACCAGTAGCCACCTCTTCCGGTTTCCGGCTTTATTTGGTTGCAGACAAGTAAAAACGTGCTCGAGCGACGCAAAGGCAAGCAAAGAAACATGAGACACACACTTGTGGAGCGAGCAGCTACTTACAATACAACAGGACAATATCGATAAAAAAGTACGATTAAACAGGACCAGCTCAGAGTGACGTGAGAGGGGTCCTGTCAGAGCCAGAGCCAGAGCCAGTGCTTTCTCTTTCCACACTCAAGTCCCTACTTACTCACACCTAAACTACAAACTGATCATCATGCAAGGCAACGAGAAGAAAGACAACGATGAGAGAAAGGACGGCGAAGTTGGCTGTAAAAAGAAAGGCAACGGAGCTGCAGCTGCCGCTTCGGCTGATTCTCGTGATGAAGCCACGGAAGACGGAGACGAAGAAGAGTCGTCTAACATGATCATTGTACCCACGAAAACTGAAGATGGTGGCAGCACAATCACTAATCAAGTGCGGCAATATACCAACAACAACAATCAAGATCAAAGGCCAAGAAACCACCTCTACAAGGACCCAAACGCATTCCCAAACCAACTCAGATAATGACACCGCGAATGCTCTCTCTGCTTGGGGTAGAGGCTGCTGGGAAGAAACCCCAACGAGGGTGAGCGAGAGGACTGGCGTCAGCTCACTGGCTTCACAGGGATTGGGGAAGAACGACGATTGCAGCAATGATGTAGGGACACCGAGAAGGACTCGGTTGTCGTTCGAGCTGCACCACAACGCTTTCGAGAACATGTGGATTGAGCGTGGTGAATTGAAACCTGGATGATGTTGCTGGGCAACAGGCAGGATGGGAACCTGGAAGACGGACAAACAACAACAACACAACAACATGGGCATCAGGATGGGTAACAGCAACAGGGTGACCAACAGGAAGAGGATGGAATCGACAACACAGATGATAGACGAGAAGAAGAGAAGGGCACAATGAATTTTGAAGAGACTACGACTCTGCATGTGTCACTGTGAGGACGAGGGTGAAGAATAAAAGAATGCAAAAGTAGCAATAACAATAATAATGATGACACCACCAAGGGAGAACCCTTGACATCACTTTCGTATAATTGCACCATTTCGAAGATGGCAGCTGGTGCTGGTGGGCCACTCGTATTATTACATCCACTCACCTCTCAAGGTCAAGGAAGATGTACAGCTGAGAAAAGGAATCCCATCCCAGAATCTTTCCAGACAAGGCAGCAAGTGAAGATAACAGTCTCTGTCTCTGTCGATATCGATAACAGTCTCTGTCGCAGGGAATTGACAATGAAAATGTGTGCCACCCGGATGCACTCGCAGCAGTGCGTGTTTGTGATATTTAGCAAGTGTAGAATGACGTAACTATTTTTGACGAGTTCGGTATTGTACGGCTAGCGAGAACCGAGGTCAAGTGCCAGTGCTTGCGTTTTAATTGAAGACTAGCTTAGACGATAATAGAGAGATAACAGCAGGGGAGCTAGCTAGAAGAGAATGCTGGTTTGCTGGTATGTGGACCAGTGTTAGATGAGCAAAAGGAGCCGTGCATCAAAAGAAGAAGATGTCGAGCATGATTGATGAATAAGATAGATAATATCGTTAGATTACGTTTCATTGAAAGTTCTAATCATTCTGCGTCCACATGGAAATGTCTTCTACCAAATTAATCGCCAAGCTATCCGCCACCGGCCGTCCTCCTTTGTTGAAAGCGGTTCTAAAGCTGCCTCTCTCAAATGCACATATTGCATTGTGACCAAATGGCAGACTGATACGACTACTTCTTCCACTCGAGATCGCGCTACAAAGATCTTTTGAGGTGACTGCTTTGCGATTGCTAGACAATTTCCTGATGGGACAAGCGTTGAGACTAGGATTGGATATTCGAGGCAGCTTTGTGGAGATGGGTATTGCTTCCCTCATGTCAACAAACACTTTTGTCCACCCCAAAGAATCAAGAGTCTTTGACATGACCTCCAACTCGTTTCCAGATGACTCAACTGAATTGCCTAGCGACATTCGGGGAGTGTAACATGTCGCTACGAACAATCCTTTCTCGGACGCTGGGCAGACTCTATCTGCTGTCTGTGGCATGCTTTGTGTCTCTTCATCTCTTCCGCTTCCAAAGTCGGCATCAAAGTAGTGCAAAGAGTCACTGTTACCATCCAAAAATGCCGCAGTAGAACCAGGCACAACAAAATCTGTTCCGTAGGCATTTGCATATGCAATCCTTTTGCGGAAGAGAGCAAGCGGACGTGTAAATCTGGGAGACGTTGCCATGGTCTTTATCAAATCATTCACACGAAACAAATCCCTCCCCGTTTCTCCCAAGCCTTTGGCAATACCAATTTCAGCAAATCGAGGAATTGGGATATATGTTCTATCTGCACAACCAAGATGTGGACTAACCGTGGAACAAATCACATTGAAGTGTAGACGAATGTTATCATCGAGGATATAGTGTGGTACATCCTTCGTGCCATCTTCATCTGAAACGAACAACAGTTCATCAATCTTTGCAACAGCGAATCTAGCATATAACCCACCCAGCGAGTTCCCAACAATACTAATTGTCACATCCTGCTCGTGGTTTTGTGTCCTCTGTTCAATCTCGCCGCGGATAACCTCCAGCATTTCATTGGCCAGGCGAGCCCCTCCCTTCTCCACTCCATCGTGCGTGATCCCCTCATTACAGGCTGCATTATGCACGACAACTGTGCTGCCTTTTGATTCTCCATTGATGATACCCTCTGCAGAAGCTTGGTTGATATCTTTTTCTTGGTTTGCACGATTGTCATCATTCCTACTAGCAGCCATATCATCATTACGTGAACTACTATTTCTTCCTACAATGCACATCTCACTTGACTTGGTAGTAGCAAATCCTCCGTGCTGATTGGCCTTGTCTTTGATTGCACGATGGAGATAGGATAGATCTGTTGGTTTGCCTTGATGGCCATGGACAATGAAGCAAAAGTGAATGGGACCGCTTCCTCCTCCTTTGTTTGATGGTGCAGCTAATGATGGTGTCGCTTCTTTAAAAGCGTCAGTCTCTTTGCCGCTGCTGCTATCCATCGGTTTGATTGTCACTGCCGCAGCTGACTGCATCATATTATCATTATCAGCAAGAACATTTTTTGATAAGCGTGTTTCTACCGCATTTTTGGGCCCTGTCATCATAGTTGCGGTGAGGAATGCTAAGCGTAAGGGAGCCATTAAAATGAAGTATTACCAATACTGCTCCAGCTGGGATTGTTTTTATGATAACACTTCATCGACTACATGATCATATGGATCGTTTCAAGTGGTTGTTCTTGTTTTTGGAAGGCCAAAGGCAAATGAAAATGGGATTGGACAGCCCGGAATATGTATTACCTCCCCCAGAGTGTATGTGGCATACCAAGTGGGTATGAAAGTTCGTTAGATGAATGTCTAATAAACTACTGAAGGGGTACATTGTTTTGATTTATAGGTGAAATGTTCTTCCGAATGGTAGGGTTTCAAAAAAATTGGAGACATAGCTGTTGCTACGTGTTACACACCACTACACTCTACATTGGTTACAATGTTACATACACGTTACAGTGACAACCCAAACCTACCTACCACCACAACTTCTATCTTCTTTGCTCCGTGCTCCATCATCTTTGATGACGACCTTGAACTGTGCCCGCTGCGGCAAACCTGACGCCCCATCAAAGTGTTCCAATGCAAGACGACGCACTACTGCAATCGAGACTGTCAAAGTCTTGATTGGAAGCGTCACAAGAAAGAAGACTGCATAATCACACACACAAAAAACACAAAGAAGAAGCCGTCGGCAGTATGGAAATATTCTGCTCCATTCAAACAACATTCGTATTGGTTATCTCTGGGGTATGGAATTGATTAAGCTGATGTCATGATGGAAGTTTGTAATCAGTTCATCGAAGCTGTGAATGGGATGAGGAAGAACCAATATGCATCTGATGTATATATCAACTATCCACTCGACTCTCAAACTGATGACACTATCATTTTTCATGACGAGGCACTATTGCCTCATTGGCGTGAGGTTGCTGTAGCACGTAAGTTGTCTTTGTATGTTTCGGCTGTGCATTTTGGCAGTATATTCTCAATGTGTTTCAACAGAGCTCATTCAATTTTTCTCTACTGATCTATCGGGGCAGTGGAAATAAACTCCGAGAAGCTCAAATCTGAGAAGACGGAAGAGGATGCAAAATCCAGAGCCTATGATGCACTATTTGGTGCGATGACTTTATCCCCAGATATAATGGAGGATCCATCTCAACTCGATCGCTTATACAATGATCTTTATAGTGATGGGGATGGGGAGATGGGACTTCGCTGTCAATTCGTGGCGGATAAAGTTGAGTTGAGGAAAGAAGTGCTTGATATCATCGGACCTCCGCTCTTGCTCTGTCCTTTCGATTCTATTCGTTTAGAAAACAATAGGTTTGATCGTGAGGGGATCTTATTTGCTATTGATCTATTGAAGCACAACAAATCTATGGTGTCGCTTCACCTAGCCGGCAATACAATTGAAACCGACGATGATTTTTAACCTCCTGTCTGAAGTGATCAGTAATCACCCCTCACTCAAGGAACTTGACTTGACCCGCTGTGCAGGCCCAAACATTACGTCAGTCAGTGTCAACTCAATCGTTCTTGCGAGTAAGGGGTTGAAGACTCTGCATTTGACAGGGAATGATATCTCAACAGATGGAAGTTCTATCATCGCCGATTGTCTCGCTGCCGACCCACCTTTGCAGGAGTTGTTCCTTGCTGGAAACAAACTCAATGATGATGATGCTGAACTCATTGCAGAAGGTTTGAAGACAAACACAAATCTTAAAAAGATCGATCTCAGGGATAACGCGATTGGTCGGCTTGGCTGCAAAGCATTGTTCAAGGCCATTTTCAACGATGAGAGCCTCAACTCAGTTTCGTCCTCGAACCATACTTGCGACATTCTTGCCTCTTCTTACAAAATCCCATGTATTAACAAAGAAATATTCGGTGGAAAGAGTGGTGTACTTCTGGCGAAGAAGTTTGCCATGATTGCCCCTCCCAATGATCAAGATGTGAACGTTCATCTTTTCAGTGAAGTGCCTCCTGAATTGATACATAAGGTATTGAAGCTTGTTCAAAAATATCCAGAGAAAAACGTCTGGAAATATATGAGACATTTGCTTCAAGGTGATGAACTGCTAGAAAGTGGAGCTGCTCATGTGGAGGAGTCGTCGGAAGAAGAGGAACTTTCTGGAAAAGTCATCTCAATGGAAGAGCTTAAAAGGCAGCAGGCAGAAGCAGTCAAGCTCGTTCAGATCAAATATCTGAGCGTATTGATGGGTGTGGTAAAGGGAGTGGTCGTCCCGATGTTTTTCTAGGATAACATTTCTACAAGGATGCCGCATGCCGGCCAAAATCTCTCTCTTCATGCAGAAAGCTATTCAAATCAACCTATTTGTTGTGTAGAGCAGTAAACAAACCAATTTATTCATTCTAACAATAATCCTATGCAGTGGAATGATACTGTCCAAAGTACAGTGTTGTTACTTGGAGAGCATGCTCCTTTCGTTGCTCCCAAGAGGTACCATAGGGAATAAATCTTACATCTCACCAGCCAGAGCGATCGAGACTACACTACAATGGCGGCAGCGATATTTTTTGTGACGTGCGTGACGTGGTGCCGTCGCAGGTCGTGATTACAACCGTCCGTATGGCCACCAATTTTGGTGCATTTTTCTTTCCACCCATCACCAAATGACAGTATCAAGCTTGCCTTGCTTGCCTCTCTTATTATCACTGCACTCGACCATCAAAGAAAGTGCAAAAGGGCAGCATTAACCGACTCTAAATGCATTCTAGTACCTGTACAGCCGTGTGTACATCTGCTCACGCACATATCTCTCCCCTCATGACTGTACTTTTATAGAATCTCTATACAGTACACTTCCTAAATGAGATCTTCTCAATTTAGAAACCACGCACACCCGTGATGACGAGCAAAACCATGCTTGGATAAACGCGAGATGAACGGCAGGTTGATGAGTTTCTCTTCGACCGCCGTGGCGACGAGCTGGGTTAGACCTTCATTCAGTCCGACCCCTGAGCATGCATTTTGAACGGGCCCCCTTTCCCCCTCCCCATATCTACACCCAACCCCAACAACCCCCCCCCATACCAACCCGGTGTGGTTGCTGCGCTGTGCTACACTGCTCTCCTACGCATGACTTGGATGAGGTGAACATCTATTACACTATACTCCAAATGACAACAAGCGCACTCTGGATTGGGTAATGAATAGCTCGTACTTGAAGGGAAAGAATGATGGGCAGTGCAAGAGATGAAAGAGCCTACATAATGCCATTAACAGTAAGTAAACACTAGATTTGTTGAGATTAGTATGAAAGAGGATGGATGCGAGCATACATTTTCATTGTACACGCGTGTTATCCATACCTAAATCTAACTTTTTCGCTTAAATTCGATCAACACCAAAAGCACCCGGACATCTGAGCAGTATTGCATATGTACTCTCAAGCCCAAAATTTGTACCCACACAGCCACAATTTGGATGAGCAAGAATGGAAAGAAATGTCGGGTACAACTCCAATTGCACCTCAATCAAAGAGATCAAATTACGATTGCAAGCAAATGCTATTCGTATTCCCTCGTACCATGACATCGCCTGGAAATGAGACAGAATTTCCTTTGCTCGTTGTCTTTGTTCATCAATGTGGTGTCATCGTGCAACACATCTGTCGTGTGGTCGTGAGCATATTGTCCATTGCCATGCTCACTCTCCCTGAACATTGCAAAGTCAAAATATTTTCCATCATGCTAATCAATTCCACAACTTCTGGACAAACATCAGTCAAACTATGATCAAATTTCTCAGCCCAGTTCAATGGTGTATTCTTTCCGTAATCTCTCCAAAATAGCGCCTTTGGATTAGCCTCTATCAATGCCAAAACTTTGCTTAGTGATGCACGTGATTTACATGCTCGATGTAATGCAGTTTGAGATCTATGATCAAGAGCGTGTGCTCCATCGGGGTATATTTCTAACAGATGACTTAGAACAGGTCTTGATGAAGATGGGTACGATGCCGCCAAGTGAAGCGGAATTGAACCAAAAGAATCTGTTTGAGATATCAGCGTTGGACAGCACTGCGCAGTTATGTATTTGATAATTTGGATATCCACTCCCTCCGAAATGACATAGTGAAGCAATGTTCGTCTACCCAAACGCTCATTCAAAGCTTCTGGACACGTATTTACCATTGCTTTAATTACTTTCAAAGACCCACCCAACGCTATGACAACCGCCAGAGGATGAATATTGGTTCCCACACCGCATCGAAACGAGTGTCGAAGGCATGCCACACGAGGATACTTTTTAAGAACTGCATACACTGCATCGTCATCATATCGATCTCGGTCGGCGGCGAGGAATGGACACAGATCAACGAGATTGAGAAAAACTCCTTCAATAACTTCTGTACTTAGACGACCAAACATCATCATAATATTATATTATCTTCTTGTGACGTTCTATGCGACTTGACCGACAGGGCGTATGAAGACCCCTCCTTCGATGGATTAAAAAATTGTCGCTCTAGAGAGATGTCGCACCGCAATGTCGATGATAATATGATGCTTTAGAGTACACTTATCAGCGACAATAGCAAGCCACAAGCCATCCATCAGCGGCCATCATTCAAAGCCGAGCCGATGTTCATTCATGAGGTCAGCAGTCAGCAGGGAATACTTGTCGCAACGGTATTCCCTCCGCCCAGCAAGCTGCATGCGTTTTTGTGAGCAAAGCCCAAGACAAGGAGTTTGGTGATGCAACTCCACGACACAAGAAGCACTAAGTACATATCTGCTCTGGCTCTGTGCCTCATAAAAAAGAAAGATCAACTATCGTCGTTGACATCTCTATCTAAATACCTCCTCTCTTAGATAACAACATGCTACTGCTCTCGATCGTCGACAGTGCACTCGTTGCCATCAACATCTTCAATGCTTTCGTCCTCTTTGCTCATCTGCATCCCGTCGAGAGCCCGCTCAAGAAACTTCTCCTCAATTGTATTCAGCGGGTGGTCTCTGACTTTCATTCAACACGCTGCGGCATCTCCTTCGTAATGCTGTCCCTCCTTTGTATCTCGACATGCTCGGCTACACGATACTATCAAGAAGATGACTTAGCCATGCTAATTCGAGCAATCATTTCAGGATATACTTTTGCATGCACATCCATCTTTATCAAGCTAAGCCATCAAATGCTCCAGTTGAGTATCGACCGCCTCATGGAGCTGGAGAAGGAAGTCGCCCGTCATGACATCTGCAACTTTACTCCACCTACCAAAAGTGTCATGGATGCGCTCCTAACACCATACAAACCATTCATCTCCGTAGAATCGACGGGGTTGCATCGTATCCCATCTAATACTCCGCATCTATTCGTATCAAACCATTCCCTCTACGGAATCGAAATGCCCCTTCTACTGAATCAGTTGTATCAACACAAAGATGTATTTCCTAGAGGCTTAGCAGACCATTTTCACTTTGCCACCCTCAATGGACCTATCATCCGTGCATTCGGTGCTGTAGATGGAACACGTGAAAATGTAGATGCGCTCATGGAAAAGGGTGAGTCAGTACTTGTCTACCCGGGGGGTGGGCATGAGGTACTCAAGCACAGCTCCGTGCCTCGTTATGAGTTGATGTGGAAACAGAGGCTAGGATTTGCAAGATGTGCCATTAAACATGGCTATCCGATATTGCCATGTGCATGTGTGGGTACAGAGGATATGTTTGAGAGCGTTTGTGACATTCCAACTGGGTACAAAGGAATGGTACTTCCAATCTCGGTAACTTCTCCTTGCAAAGTGCAGAAGTGTTTTTTCTGGTTTGGTACACCAATCGAGACGAAGCAATATAATGGAGAGTATACATGTGACGAATATGCCCAGGAGGTGAGGGATAAGACGAAAATGGCGATTGAAGCCGGGATTAAGGAGCTGAAGGAGAAGCAAGCAAGTGATCCAGAACGATACACTGTCGACCAATACAAGTCGAAGATTCGGCGCAAATTTTGCTCGTCTTCGGTTTCAGCGGCCGTCTCTGACGACGAGCATTCCCTTAAGGAAGATTGAGGTATTGTGATAATGTGATAAAAATTTACCAATCATGAGATGAACGAATTTTGCTCGTTTTGTGGCTTTCAACTTTATTGCCTGGCAATGTCACTATATGATATCGACTCGTCCGATACACTGCAGGTGGAGATTTGCACTGCTTCTTGTCGACTCTTCTTCGCTTGCAGCCGGCCACAAGTTCAATTCCTCTGATGTATGATTTTCATTTGTGCCGGTAGCCGCAGGGCCTGCTCATACCGTAGCATTTGACCTATGCCTATGCCTATGCCTATGCCTATGCCTATGCCATTACTTTACAATTATTCTCTAATCAACTGAATTGCTCGTTCAATGAAACTTGCAAAGTCATCACAAGGGGCATTATCATTATCATCCATGACGGGCAATGGATCAAAATCCTCCTTCTTCTGCTTGAGTGGGCTGAAGCAGAAATCATTGACATCTTCACTTAGCATATGGGAGTACTTCGGATAAGACGGCTCTTCAACACTTGTTCTCGTTTGGTGCATAGGCTGCGTTGACTCAATGGTGTCGGCTAGTTGATACGAATGATGACTTTCACCCGAGACAGTTCGATAGAAAAGAGGAGGAGTCAGAAATTGAAATGATTCATCTTGATTGCAGCCCACATTGACTTGATAATAAGGAGTCTCAGTTTTTGGACAGATCATTTGATGATCGGTATTGGTATCACCTGTGAAGTTGTTAGGCTGAGGAGGCGACACAGTACGCATCGTTGAACCGCAATGGGCGATAGCGATAGCTCCTGCTCCTGCTCCAGAAGCGATAGGCATAGTCAAGATGGCATGTTCCATTTCGTCCAGGATAGCTGTCGGTTCGCCTGTCACTAACAGGAAGGGGTGGTAGATCATCGAAGTTTGGAACTCTCACATCTTCGTTACTAGCTGCGGTGTTACTCTTACCCTTGATCTTTGTTCGGACCATGTGCTTCATATCTTCGGGCTTTCCACGAAGGAAGTTATCGTGGAACCAGACTTGATCATCACCTCTCCCAATTCTGTCATTGTAAACAACAAGTCAGTGTGAGAAGGAAGATTTGATAAAAACATTGTAAACAGGAAGATGAGAGATGAGAGGCCTATTCAATCACAATATACTTACCTACGAAATCCCCACATGTACAACTGTCTGTTGAAAGATCGAATCTTTGTCTGATTGAAGAACACGGGGACAACCTTATTCATGAACTTGACCTTGTTGTGTATCCTGAACGCTCGTCCGTGTGGAAGCCACGTTACTGCCCGTGCAAACTCGAAAATGTTATCCGCGAGTTCGAGCATTGCATAGACCTTGATAGGAAATTCAGACTTTGTCCTCCTCGGAGTGGATGAGCTTGAGGCAGTCATAGTCATATTGATTTTGCTGGTACTGGTAGGAGCTGTTTGATTGACGTTCATTTCTTTCAATAGTTTATTTATATGTGTTGTAGAGGTAGCAGCACGTTGATTAGCTACAGATAGTTTCCCCTTGGTTTATGATTACCTGCTCCCACGGCCTTCCCACGGCCAGATAATGGCTTCTGAAAGAGCTCATGCAGGATTGCCAACGTTCCCCTCAAGTTTATGACAATTATGTAGCCTCGAAAGCTCCTTACTTATGCAGGAATTGCTAGTAGTACGTTCCAGATCCATTTACCCCCCACGAACAATGTAGAACAATGTTGATAGCTTTTAGTAACGGTTGATTTCAATACGCGTCTGAAAGATCCTTTTTTTGTATGTGGCTTTGCGTCATCATCAATCATCAACATGCACCTATGTACCAATCAAGCATCTTCGATCGCTATCCCAGCAGCAGCCCAGCACTCCCAGCCAAACACCATGACCAACAAATTCCACTACTACGCGGCCACCGGACGCGGCCACGCCATCCGCTTAGCCCTATCCGCCGCCAACATCCCCTTCGAAGATGAATACCCCGAAGGCGGCTTCCCGCCAACCGCCGAAGCCAAAGATCTATGGCGTTCCATCGGCAAGAACACCACCACCAACATCCCCATGCTCCAAATGGCGGATGGACGAGTATTCACTCAGTCATCCGCTGTCCTTCGTGCCGTCGCAAGGATTGGTGGACTCATGCCCACCGATGAGGGAGAGTTGTACATGACTGATAAATTATTGGCTGATGCGGAAGATTTACGTGGCGAGGGGTACAAGTCATTTGTTGCCTGGGGCGCAACCGAGGAAGCGGTCGAGGCATTCATCAACAAGGTCCTTCCATTGCACTTTGGAAATTTGGAGAGGCAGTTGAAAGAGTCTACCGGTGATTACTTCATTGGGGACTCGTTGACCATTGCGGATATTGCGTGTTATGATGCCATTACCAATTTTGGATCGAATCGTGTCATCGGGTCACTGGATGGGTTTGAAACGTTGAAGGCATGGGTTGATAAGGTTGAATCGAATGAGGGAATCAAGAATTATATGTCTTCGGAGTCTTTTGCTGGCTTGTGGAAGTTTGGTCCTGATACTTTGGGGAAATAAGTCAATAGGATATTTTTTGGGGGAGATGATGTTGCTGTGATGATAACTGACAATATCATCGGGGAATCATTGAATAATAAGTATATTAAATGATCATATTACGTAATGAGCATAAGTGATTCTTATAATATGTGGTTATCAGGAGAGAAATCATGCATCCATCTCCCCTTTCGTTTCCGCATGATAATGGATGACCCCTTGATGATAATGGATGACCCCTTTCGACAACGTCGATCGAGCCAGGTGGTATGGACTGTGGTCTGAAATATTCTTGTGTTTGTGGTGGTACTGAATACGTTTTGATAAGGGAGGGGAGCGAGGAGCGAGGAAAGTCACGCACATGATAAGTAGAGAGCAAGAGGAAAGAGACACATGACTTTTGCTTTTGGATCTTCCCTCTCTCGAGAGTTTGTTTTGTGCTAACAACAAAAAATTGACCAGGATGCATGCAAGGAACGAGCGTCGTATATGAGGAATAAGGAGAGAGATGACTTTGGTCACTGTGGGGATGGAGGTGGAGGTGACACAGAATAATATGAAGCTTGACAGACATATTTTACATAGAGCTTTTATCATCCTTGGCGTATTTACAAATCGGAATTTGTGAGACTTATTCGCGAGCGCGGCATTTGCTATTCCAGTACAGCTCTTGCCGCAGCACTCCTTTTTATCTTCAAAGAGCTCATCCCATGACTCCGCAAGACCCCCACAAGGCGACACTCCCTCGCAGTCTTTGATGCATGTCTCAGCAGCGTAATCGACGTACCACTTATCCGTCCCAAAAGATGAAGTGTCAGGTGAAGTGCCCAAACAACTGTTTATATCGTAGTAAAAATGTCTCTCGCAACATTGCCGAAGGGAGGAAGATAGATACCACCTTTGATTGTAGAGCATATAATTTGGTATGTTCCCATCTTTCAGACAAGTAGGAGTGCTGCTTCCCCCAGACCAATCGGGATAGTATTCACCATTTGTCAGCGTTGGCGTCGACCCAGTACAAGAATAGAAATTCCATTCATAAAAACTATTGCAGCATTCTTCTCTTGAGTTGGATAAGAAATACTCGTGATTGCTCAGCATATAGTAGGGCTCTTGGCCGTCATCAACGCAACCTTTATTACTGCCTTCCCAATCAGGGTAGTATAGCATTACATTGCAATCATCATGGTCTGGGGGATATCTTCCCATGCAAGAATCATACGTATAGCCCCCAAAGTATTTTTTACAGCAGGCTGACATGGAGCTTGATAGCCATTCTGTCGGATTTACAGCCATGTAATCTGGTTCGTCACCATCGTTCCTATTGGGGGTTTGGAATACAAGAATGAGGATTGATGCAAGTGCATTGAAGAATCAAACGCGGAACAAAACAGAGAAAATGGACTTACCTGCATCCCTCATCGCCTGCTTCCCACTTAGGATAGAAACAAATTGACACCACCCGCCTTCGAGGGTGATTCAGTAGGTGCAGATGAAGGTGAGCAAGACGGTGTGGAAGAGGGTTCTGACGATGGATCGGAGGAGGGCTGCGATGAAGGCTCACTACTCGGCTCGGACGAGGGCTCGGACGACGGTTGAGCTGATTTGGAGGGATTCATACTAGTACTAGCCTCAGACGATGACTTTGAATATGAAGGCTGAGCAGACTCGGAGGGAGTCATACTCGGCCTAGAAGATGAAGACGGCCTAGAAGATGAAGATGGAACCAAGCTTGGCTGAGGCGATGGCCCACAATCGCTCACAATACAAAATGAGCCTTGGTCGTTTGCTGGGGGCTCATCGAATCTGCAACCTGATAATCGAAAGATATTCTCAGCATTATTGTAAGGGAAGTCGTCCTTCCATCCACAGAGATTCTGGTTGAATACTGTTGCTTGGTCAAACATTTGTGCCACGGTATTAACAGAGGATATCCCACCTCGAAACAGCTTTATTGAATTGTCTTGCTCTAAAGAACATGCCACTCATATCTGTAACTAAGGATGTTGTCCATCCTGTAATATCCTGATCAAACACGGTTGCTGCTGCGAACATGTTCTTCATGGTAACTACAGAAGATGTATCCCAATTTGGTATATCAGCATTGAACTGTATTGCTGCTCTGAACATTCCTTCCATGTCAGTAACTAAGGATGTGTCCCATGCCTTGATATCTGCATTAAACGTACTCGCTAACCAGAACATGTTCTTCATTGTAGTAACAGAAGAAGTATCCCAATTTGATATAGCAGCATTGAACTGTGTTGCTTCTTGGAACATTCCTTCCATTGCAACGACAGCGGATGTGTCCCATGCCTTGATATCTGCATTGAACTCTAATGCTAACTTAAACATTTCAACCATGCTAAGAACAGAAGCAGTATTCCATCCTGCAATGTTTCCATTGAATCTCGAGGCTCCATCAAACATTTGTGCCATTGTAGTAACAGAAGATGTATCCCAATTCGATATTTCTTGATTGAATTGTCTTGCTCTATAGAACATGCCGCTCATATCAGTAACTAAGGATGTTGTCCATCCTGTAATATCCTGATCAAACACGGTTGCTGATGCGAACATGTTCTTCATGGTAATTACAGAAGAAGTATCCCAATTCGATATAGCAGCATTGAACTGTGCTGCTGCCCTGAACATTCCTTCCATGTCAGTAACTAAGGATGTGTCCCATGCCTTGATATCTGCATTGAACGTACTTGCACCCTTGAACAAATCTTTCATACTCGTGACTTGGTCCGTGAAACACCATCCCTCGATGGGTCCATACGTGTCATTGTCAGCAGTGCTCCATGTGCCTGCAACATACCTATCAGCTGCATCCTTGAGTTCAATATTGGCATCAAAGCACTGAGCAGCATGAACTTGTGGAGATGATGCAATGAGGAGGATCAGGAGGTCGAGGAGGACGACGTGGATGACTGAGGTGATGGGTGTCATAGGCACTGGCTATGTTAGCCAGATCCAGTACCGTATTCCTTTAGCCTAGACCACGGTTCGCATCGCCAATGACTCGCTAGTCATTGCCACTCTCAGTGACGACTGACATTCTTACCACTTACTTAAAGTGGACATGCGTCAGCCTTTGTCTGTCGGATTGAGGCTTTCACCTCACTCCAATTTAACCTCATAATTATTGTTGCATTACTCAATTCTATCATCTCAATGCCACGGCTTTATTACCTGTGACACTAATAATATTATTATAACTGCATCCCCTGCAGTAACAGCAATAAGCCATCCTCGAAAAGAGAAGAAACATCGACACAATGTCGCAAATGTTAAGTGCCAAAGTGCAACACTCGTCCAACGTGTATCATGCATTCAGGCAATTTGATTCCAAAGGAAAAAAGTTCACTCGCGGCTACAACCGTGATCAGTCAAAGGTGACTTTCCCATTTGATCAACCTCCTCGTCCTTCTAAAGGATCTACGTTTGAGTTGAGAACCACTTCTAAAGTAAAGAAGCAGATCCATGCCTTCAACGGTGGGACCCTTGGTGACTTCATCCACAAACAAGCCGAGTTCCATAACACTAACACTATGAATGATATGCAACTTGACGCCAACCACGATAACTTGGTTCAGCAACGTGACGCTGAGATCCTCAACAAACACATGTTTGAAGAGAAGAAAAAGAACGCCACGTCAGGGTCACTCGATGAGACCGACGGTAAGAAGCTCAAGAAACATGGGCGCAAGATCGACGAACTCAATCGTGAGATTGATGCTCTCGTGAAGCAGATCCATGAACATTATTGCAGCTTTATGGGCAATGATTCCAACAAGTATCGAGACATCGTCAATACTGACTTGATGCAACCTACGAATCATGTACATCCGTGCTACGACAATGGGATAGCGCATTATTTGAGATTAGCGATATCGAATATATGCTTTGTGTCTGTGGAAAAGTGGTGATTGAGGATATGAAGATGAAGAGAGGTGATGATAAATGGTGAGAGGATGACGCCCAATTAATTATACAGCTCTATCAATAACATATGATAATATATGATGTAGATGCTACTCCGTGGAGCCTCGTCAGGCTAGAATGATCCTGCATAGAAAAATGAATTGATACTTTATTGTCAACAAGAGTCTTACTTACCACGTCGCCGGGGGCCGCGGGAGATATCGAAATTGTATGTCCGTGAGTGCCCAACAATAATCTCAAGGTCAAGGTAGTCAAAAAATGGCCATCGGCAGTGTAGGAAAAAAAGTAAAAGTCGTAGAGTTGTCCAGTAAAAATCCTGAGCACAAAAAATGGATACGTTGAATACGGCCTGTTGCAATCGGCAGGATGAAGTGGCTGACCAATAAATGTTGGTTGATAGTTGGGAGCTGTTGCGGAGGCGAGAGAGTGGATGTTATGTGGTGATGTGGCCGGGATGTGACGTTGCCTCGGATTCAATAAAGTCACGGACAGAGGACAGATTGCCCGTGAGGAGGAGGAGGATGGAGGGAGGGCCCATTAATAATATGTTATTGAAAAGCGCGACAACTATTCCATTGACGTCGACTTTTGTTATTGCTCTCTCGTTAGATTGTGTCGGTCTGTTAGCGTTGCTGGTGCTGAATTTTGGTGAGGGTGGTGGTGAGGAACGATGAACGTAGCATCGGAGGGCATGCAGAGGTAAAAAGTTGTAACTGGTTTTTGCAGGCGCACTTAATCAGAGAAAGCAGACAGAAAAAAGAAGGCCCAAAGTGTTAGTTTCCATAGTACTGATGCAATGCAAATGCTTCCACACAAAATAATGTCCTGGACAGGACTCACTTTTTACATGCGCCATCATATCATATTATAGCGTACGTTACCATATGCAAAGCAGACAGAAAATAGGCCCAAACTGTTAATGTGTACGATCTAACCAACTAACTAACAAGGCAATCCAAGCCAAGCCTTGATTTTAGTTAATCCAAAAGTGTCGCACCTCCAACGAATTGAGATTGAGAGAGATTAGATAACAGTTATACAGATGCATTCAATACCTCTACATACTTGTGTCCTCTCAAAAAGGACATTGAGTTATGCCTGTCCACACTTTCTCTTCCGTGCGTTGGCACTGAGATTGTTGTCGATTATCGTCTCATCCAATACATGATTTGCATCACTTACCGGCAAAGATGACTTGCTACACTTTGGTCTGTACTATCGACGTAAGGAGTGACGGAGGTGACCACGCGGTCGAGTTGTTTTTGCTTGGAGATATCTGTCATGCCACCCTCCCGTATGTGGACAAGGTGCAAATCAGGCGGTTGAAGATCCAATCTATCTTGCCGATTGTCTTGATAAACATGTTTCCTACGAGGACGCCTATCAAGACTATTACTATTATGAAAGAGGGTTTCCACGTACAAAGCGAGTGGTTCAGTTGGCGGGCGTTATGCTTAAGTTGTACCACTCTCAGAGTTGGTTCATGCATAAGTGATGAGAGGGTGGAGTTGTATTGAATCAGCTTGAGCGAGAAATCATTCATGAGTGCACAGTATCTATGAACAAGCATTGTTGTGTGTGTAACTTGGCCTCCGGGCATTACACGTCTTTCCCAACGAATGAACTTACGAGTTCTCGGGCAGTGTTCGTGCAACCCCTAGGCGCTTGCTGTTATAGAAATAAATGACTATGCTAAACCCCACACGTAAGATCCAACTAGCCAACCCTTTTATGCACTGTCCTCAATAGACGACTGCGATCCCACCTCAGACGCGTCCTCAGATACAACAGAAGAGGCTACCTCTTCACTCTCCAAGTCCGCATTAATCGGCTGATCCCACCACCACCGGCGGGAAGCTGGTACCGCGTCGTCTCTCACCATTCCTACAAAGATCGAAGATCGAGCGATCCGTGCTAATGTAAGCCCCAATAGTCTTCCTCCTCCTGTCAATGTATTCCGTCAAAGTGTGCAACCCAACCTCTTCAAAACACATCCTTCCGCGCTGGATACGTCCACTCTCCAGTCTGGCGGTTCTTCTTAGGTCGATTCTCCCTAGCCATACGGCAGGCAGCTCGATAATAGAAGCCTTCCAGACACCTCATCGCCGAGTCCGTCAACACCCAAGTCTCACTCCCGAATAATAACACTGCCTGTACAACCGCCTTAAAGAACATACCGCAAACCCTGGGGGCCATGTTTTCCCCACGCAAGAGCCGATGTATCATCTTCCACACCTTACGTGCTTTGGATAGATTATCCCGAATCGCCTGCGTGTCGGTATCATCCATCGCCATGAGCCGACCGAGATACTTAAACACCTCCACCCGTTCCAGGTCCTCTCCGTATGCTGTAAAACCTACTTCGAGAGCCCTTTGGTTCGCAATGGCCGCATTAGTTTGCACAATCCTTTCCCTCCCCTCCCGACAGAAACGTGAATTCTCATGCCTGGCAGCCAACTGAGGGTCAGCCTGCATATTGCATAGCCGACACTTCGGAAGGTTGCCATGCCCTGCGACGTTCACAAAATCCAGCGGGTGACGATCACGGAAGTGCCGCCGAAGAGCCCACGGCGTGGGAAACGAATCAGTGGCTTCCTGGCACGCTGGCGCAGGGCAGAAAAACTTCCCACCCATGCTAGCATGTGCAGTGTATGTCTCGGGCTCCCTATTTTCCAACAGAAAGTCCCGATTCAACACCCTTGACCGAAAGACACCGTGTTGTGTCTCCAAATGCTTGTTCAGTGAGGCCGCAGATAGATTCAAACCACATTGAACAAGCATTGGCTGAAATAGCAGAAGAGAGGAAGTATGAAGATGAAGGAGATCGTCGCAAGTAACATATTACAAACTAAAAGAGATTAATTGCAATCTACTTGTACTTGACCCTACTTCCCCCGAAAGCTCCACTCTTAGTCCTTCCTACGTACTTCCTACTGCCAAGATGTTCCAAGCTCGCCGGCTCTCACGATGAGATAGAGACATCTCAATGACAAAAGTTGCCCATACAAACAGAGAACATTGAGAGCCTCTAGAACCTCCTCATTATTTACAATAAATAGTTTTAGCACATATCCTCCTCCTCAATTACTAGCGGGGCAAACAAAATTGAAGATAACGTATGATACACTCAACAACATGAAAGATCTAATGAAGTCCGCGCATGCTATCACAGCTACCTCTCTCAATTCGTCTGATTTGCAACTCTTCAGAAATTTTACAATAAAGTATGCACACAGCTTTGCCACGGCAATCGCAATGGCGAACTGTAAATATCATTCCCAACGCAAATGTAATGTCCAATCCGCCCATGATCAATCCAACTATTCCAATGAATATTCCGATAGATGCTATCTCTTTTAGATGACTACGGTTCAGGTGGCCAATCTACTTTCGTTGCGTCTGATCTGAACTGAGAGAAAGTAGAAGTTAAAATAATCATTGCTGACAGGATGATTTGATATCTCCTCACCCCGACTATTGGACATAGCAGACTGTTACCTCGAGTGATGATGATAAAATGAGGAATTTCAGCTGCAAGGAAGATGAAAATCTTGGTGTTGCGACTTATCGTATCTGGGAGGGGGGGATGAAATTAGGAGTGAGAACAAACTGTATAGTTACTGCATAATCAGAAGCGCGAATGTGTACGAACAATTCTTACCTGCATGTTCTGATTTCTCGCCTCCATGCGGATGCGACGACTGTAGAGGTGAAGCGCTGATTTGAGGAAGAATTAGAGGTGCCGACTCTTCATCATGATCGTAGCTTAAGCTGGTGGTGATGACCATTGTAGTACATAATGCCATCGTCACCTTCGGACGTGCACCATACATGGCAAGACGATCAGACCCCTTCACATCACCAACATTGTTATCTGAATCTACGCTGGGCGAAGCTTCAATGCTTGTGCTACTTGCCATGTCATCAATATCTGAGACTCCTCCTTCCATCGTGAAGAGAATCATTGTCGTGTTCACTAAGCATTACCTCAATACTATTGTGACTGCCAGTATTGTCGGAGCGATCGCTCGGCATAACTTCAACGCTGGTATTTTCTGATTCATTTGACATTCTGCTTTCTTGCTCGGGTATGGATATGTTGCTTTCTGAGTCCTCGTCAATTATATTCCGAAATGGCGAGCCTCGGAGGATACTGTTTTCGTCAATACTATCCATTTCAGATATTGGGGTTGCGACGCTAAATTGGCGACCGCCTCTTTCAGTCACTGATGATTCTGAGAGACGCTCATCTCTCACAGAGAGCGGCGGGGGCATTTCCAATGCTAGCGTAATCTATTTCTGCCAATGCTACAACGTCAGCTTCGGTGAGCTCGTGGCATTCTGAGGTTGGCGTCTGGTGAAAGGTGAGAGCCATCAGCCAGCGATTGAGTATGCGAGTCGCTCCTTGTTGATGGAGGATTTATTATCATATGACTGTTTTCATCGGATTCTTCATCAGAGACATTGCTTGGAACAGCTTTCAATACTTGCACTACTCGCACCACCAGATGACCTCGTTTCCACCGATCCCGCCTACTCTAATAATGTTCGAACTGTCCCTGCTTTGGTTACCCTCGCTCATTGAGATGGGCTGCGCCCCACACTTGTCTCGGTAACAGAGTCAATGATGGTAGTTTGGGTCGCTACGCTAAATGCTTGGTCTAAAAGGGGTCTCCGAGGAATGGACGTTTCGGATGGTTCGTCTCTGACCGACTGTGGGGCAAGCATTCCCAATACTGGCATGTTCTACTTCTGCTAGCTGCGCTATATCCGCCTCTGTAATTGGACGAGATGGCCGCGATGTTGTCAACTCAGGCGAGTCTAAAGTTATAATCGTCCGACGGCTGTGAAGTCGCCATTTGAAAACCCGAAGCTCAGAGGGGGGATGCGAATGCTGATCTGAAAGTGACAAGGATTCATTGTCTCCCAAAGCACCCCCGTCTGCTACATCGGAGTTAACACGCCTTTCTGTAGTTATACCCACTTCGCCAAAGTTGGATGGCACATCACTTTCGCTCCCAACCCGATCACTCACTCCCCCAGCAGCTGATATAGCCGACGATGGAGGTTGAGGCAGATCTAACGAGTTGGAAGAAGCCAGGATAATATTATCGCCATGATGCTCGATAACTGCTTCATTTTCACTCCGACGACTGTCACCTGATACACCAGCAGCATTTTCAGCCAAGAATAATTCCATTGTATACGGTAGACTTGACTCATCATTTTCCACTATTGGAGGAATATCCACGTTATTAGGAGCATTGACAGTTTCATCCCCCAACGTTTCCAAAAACCGCTCCATGGGATAGGATAGGTTAGTTGCCTCTGCCTCATTGGTTTGAGCGACAGCTTTCGCACCACTTCCATGACCTGTGCCAGAACTTGCAACCGATTCAGTAGATGCTTCTCTACTTCCTAAATTGTTGTCTCTCGATGCTGCAATTGGACTTACAAAGCTCTCTGGGAGTGCTTCTACGAGTGGAGCTGCATCGATATTATCGTTGAAGCGGCTGTCTTGGCGATAGCATCAGGGTATTCATGGCTGTCATTATCATCATCCATAATTTGTTGCTGTTCATCGATTTCCAACTGTTGCTCCCTCTGAAATGCCAAATGGACGTCGTCTAGCACGCTCCGTCTCTAATCGGGCCTGCCTCTCTCGTTCCACTAGCCTTTCTTTCTCAGTGGCCGGAGGTGGTGGAATAGGAGGACTTGGAATACCATCATTCCCGTCCTCAAATGACATTTGACCAATGAGGGCATTACGATCGTCATCGCTCCTCCCATCGTTATCAAAGGAGTCTCCATCGTTATCATTACCATCGTCATTGTTTTCTTCTAATTGTCTCTCACGCTGTAAAGCAATGTGACGACGACGAGCCCGTTCCGTCTCCAATCTTGCCTGTCGTTCTCTCTCAACCAACCGTTCCCTCTCTGTCGTTGGAGGTGGTGGTGGAGGAGGTTCTGGTATCGTTCTATTATTCCTATCGTCAAAGGATGAACCGTGTGAGCGATGACTTCCAGCTGCTACGCTTATACCCAAGCTTTTCACGGATGACGATGGTGGTGGTGGATGATGTCATTCGAAGATGAGGTAATAATATTATGAAGTGGATCTGCAGATGATCTGTGATGTACATCTTGTAATAAATGAACTTCCTCTAAAGGGGCCGGAGCATGTCGTTCACTTCGATTATTCACAGAATCATTATGGTGTTGTTGTTGCTCATTCTCACTCCCATCATGACGACTACTATTCAAATCCGATTGTCTCCTCCTCTCATTCGACACTCTATGCGAATAATTATTATAATCCCCCCATGTCATTGTCTCACCACCACCTCGAGATGGTGTACTCTTCGATCGATAACCGTATAACATTCGTATCAGATGATAATCGTAAATGTGCACGTCTCAATCGTTCCTCAAATTGTTGTTTTTGATCTCCCCGTTCTTTGATTTTTAGTATCACATCCGATAATGGAGGAGGTGTGGTAGATCTCGAATGACGTCGATTATTTCGATTATGATGATGATTGTAATACTCATTGTGGTTTTGATACTGTTGGAGAGATGTCAAATCTGGAACACTGGGTGCTCGTTTGGTTGCGTCAAATACTCCAGTAGTGGAGGATGCTGCGGCATAGGGATGATGTTTGTTGGGTACGTGAATGACTTTTAATGGTACAAATCCATTATCTGACGTGGTTGATGGGAATCTAGTGGTTTCGATGCGTTGATTTCTTTGTAGGGGACGTCCCCGTGTTGTTGTTGTTGCTGATGGATGTTGCTGATGTTGTATAGATGGCATTTTTCTATCATCATCGTCATCTTCGTTCGTATCCAAACCTTGCTGCTGTTGACGGATAATAAGCCATCACCCTGCATTCCTGCCACAGGTGGTGATAGCTTAGTCAGGGGCTTTGAATCTGTAACACTATGAAATGCACTGCTGGACGAAGCAATGTTACTGTTTGCTTCATTATTGTCACTGCGTGATCCAAAATACGCTGCGGATGAAGCAGGCAGCTTGACGTCATCGCCTTCTATATCACCATTGTAGATATAAGTACTATTATTATTATTGTCAATGAAAGATCTATTTGCTGCAGATGGGTCAGCTTCATTGACTCCTCTTTCGCCGGGATTATCACCTTGCTTACTGGAATCAGAATCCATGGCAAGATAGATGCAGATTTATCACGACCAGATTATCTCTGTGTTCACTAGATGTGTCCCTTCAAAAAGTGGATAGATGCCATCAATAAAACGAAGAAGTAGTACACTTGATACTGCGCCTGCACTCCTAGTTCTTTTGCAATATTATTGTGGAGACCAATGGTGTAGCTTGGTTGTGATGAGGTTGTGATGGCGAAGGTGAAGGTTGGTTGCAGGAGATTTTATTTTTGCGTCTGGAGGTTGAATTTGAGGGGGTACATTCAAGCATGTTGCCCTAATAAATTACTCTAGCTGATGGATGATGGATACTTCACCCCAGGATGATAAGATGTTTTGAAGGGGGTACGTACTAAATTTTGGGCTTGGAGGTGCGTGAGTGGCTGGGGAAAAGTTATTGCTGTGTTGGTGTTGGTGTTGCCGTTCTTCTAATTCTGCAGCGATAAACTTTCTTGGTGGGGCATAAGAAAAATAATGAGCACAGAGAGCAACGAAGCAGTCGACACGATGTTGTTGTGTTGTGCCGCCTGTGGCATCGTTGAAGTTGATGACATCAAATAATTGAGGGAATGTGCCGATTGCGATCTCGTTCGATATTGCAGCGATGAATGTCAGATAGAACATAAATCACAGCACGAAGCAGCTTGCAAGAAGCGGGCGGCTGAATTACGTGACGAAATTCTTTTCAAGCAACCAGACAGCAGCCATCTCGGGGACTGCCCCATCTGCATGATCCCTCTGCAGCTTCATCTAAAAAAATCTGCAATTATGTCATGTTGCAGCAAAGTGATTTGTTGCGGCTGCTCTCATGGGACTATACGAGGGGGGAAAGCATCATTGGATTTTCCGTGCCCGTTCTGTCGTAAATCTACGCGCATCATAGATGAAGATGTGATGAAACAAAGGTTGAAAAGAGTAGGGGCGAATGATCCAGTTGCTATGTATCAAGAAGGAACTTTCCAATTCGAGGATGGAAATTATGAAAGGTCATTTGAGCACTTTATTAAGGCTGCTGAATTGGGACATGTGGAGGCGCATAATCTACTGTCGCGTATGTATAATAATGGGCAAGGTGTTGAGAAGGATAATGGGAAGGCCATACACCATGTGGAAGAGGCTACTATTGGCGGTCATCCCACTGCTAGGTACAATCTTGGAGTTTATGAATGGAACAATGACCGCAATGAGAGGGCAGTGAAACATTGGATCATCGCTGCCAACCAGGGAGATGATGATTCAATCAAAGCGCTGATGGAGGCATTCAAGAGGGGATTTATCTACAAAGAGGTTCTCGCTGACGCTCTCCGTGCACACCAAACCGCTGTAGATGCAACCAAGAGTCCGCAGAGGGAGGCAGCCGAAGATTTTTTTCGCCAAATTGACAAGTGTTGAATAGATATCGTACTGACTCCTCCAAACAACATTCTCTTCTCTAAGAAGAGCATGTTGTGTCGTATTTTCTGCAGAAGAAAGTCCAACAACAGCTGCTTTTCTGAACGCATATTATGATAGTTTCAGTTTCATTAATATCTTCACCTATTCACCTCCTTGTTCGTTGCATATCCATAGCCAATCAACCTGCAAACTTTGCACCACATTCTGAGCTAATCCAAATCCAAAAGTCCAACCGCATTCAAATAAGTTCCGGCGAGAGACACGTCGCACATAATGCTGACAATGGTGAACTTGAAATGCGGAGGGAAAGCGCCTCTCCTCCCCATGAAGGCATTCCACACTTTAATCTCGAAGTCCTCAAGAATGTCTGCCCTTTCTCGTTCAGTGAGGTCATTCCAGTTCAATTTGAGGCTCACGAAAAACTTTTTGCTAGGGCACAGGTGACAAGAGAATATAAGGGGTAGATTCCCACGGAATAATTGTTCGGTCCCGAACTCAGCCACTTCACGCTCAATGATATCCAATGTCTGGAGTAAATTGAGCCCTAGTCGTACCCCCGAAAAAGACATTTCAACCAAGGCAATATCCGAAACTTCTGTGACTGAGCTATCTCTATCTCCCTCATCCAGTATCACAAACCAACTATCTCTCCCATCGTATCCTCCCTCATCAAGAGCTGCACAGAACACACCACCAGGATAAGAAACATTAACCTCCAAAATCATTTTGCGGAATTCAACAAAGATGCCATTCTCATGCTTCAGCCTCAAATAGCGATTCATCATTTGTTTGTGCTCATTTTCTCCGAGAGCAGTAACAGCAAGACAACGCAAATCATCCTCATCCATGGAGTGGTCAATCGGAGAAGACAGCTGATCCAAAAGTTCAAGAGTCTTCTTCAGACGAGGTGTAAGTACAATCGACATGGAAGCAGGCGTGAATGTTGGAATGATGTTAAGTCTTTCCATGAAGTCTTCGTTTTCGTTGATGTATGCGGCATAAGCTACATCTATGTTTGCGAGCGGGGCATCAATTTCACCTGTGATAGATACATTTCCAGAAAGCCCAACAGTGACATACACTCTGCCATCTTCCTCAACTTCATCATTAGCTTCGTCCGCACTGCTATCGTTTGAAGGAAAAGCTGCAATGGCCACTCCTGCCAAAATTACGGAAATGCTTCCAAATGTTGCAGGGTCGGAAGCTGGCACTGTAGGAGCATTTTGAATCGGAATCACAAGTCTTTCCTGTCCATCGACAACACCGATAGTTCCTTGACTGAGTTGAGTTGCAATGCTGATAGTCCTGTCGTGCTGGAGGACAAAGTCTATTAGCCGAGGGCTGGCAGCAACTGTAGGAGAGAAAAAATGTATCTCAATATTTTGGATAAGATCCTTGAGATGCCTAAAACGTGCATTCTCCGTCTCCATCTCTTTCATTTCTTTCCCAAGACCGCTCAACACTTCATCCCGGAAGACTGCTGCGGCCGGATGTAGCTGCTCTCCCGGATCTGCTCTCGAAGCCACTCTCAAAGACGCCATCGCCATGTCCAAAAGCAAAAGGATGCCATCTTCGATTTCATTTTCACGCGGTGCTTCCATGATTTTCTAACTCTCCAAGTTACTTTTATGGCAATCAAAGCAAGCAGCACGAAGACCCCATCTCCATGCCATCTCATGAAAAGCGCGATCTTGCGGGATCAAAAATTCATCGATACAAAGGCGGTATGTATGGCCAATGTAAGAGTATGCATATGAGTATGTATGACGATAGGAGCGTTACGCGCTCATACACGATACCGATAAACACTATGTATGATCGTCGGCTATCAGGAGAGATAGGGATCGGGGGGAAGACGAGTACACAAATGAAAGCAAGCTCGCCTGACGTTTCTGAACATTACCTTTCCATCTAAAAGTGAGCAAGCCCCACCACCCTTGATGATGCCTAAATAGCGGCTCATCGATGCCTCTCGTAAGTATCCTCTTCAAGAACTTATGTATGCTCCCCTCCCTCAGTATGTAAGAGAGAGAGAATTGATCAGTGGTTGCTTTTCAACTGTCGCAAGATACATAGCTGTGACATTGTGGCTACCACTCGGTTTTGACACATCAGAAACTCTTTCCAGATTTGAGAGAAAAATCGATCTTGCCAATCAACACAAACCATGCCGCCGCGATGAAAGAGAAGTGTGCAGATCCCGTCAAGCTTGAACAAATAGTGCACAGCACTAGTAATGAACTCGCAATCTCTGGGTTCCGGTGAGCTGCCCTCGGGCACATCAGGACGACTTGTGTTCCGCTCAACCAAAACAAATGATGCAAACAGCAGACAACCGAAGGATTTGCATTTCATCAATCACCAACATCATTACAATGATTTAGAAGTGAACGGTAATGCAACACCTCAGGGGGCCTTCGACGATACAAAAGAAGAATCCGATTACAGTGAACCCGATCCAATCGAACTCACTCAATCTACGCACTCTCTTCTCTTTTCTGAACCAATAAACTCGCTCCCTTACGCATTCGCTTTAATGATCGTCTTGATGTCCTACACATGCCTATTTTTAGCGTGCTACAATAACATGCAAGGTGGCTCTGATGGGAATCGGTTAAATGTACCATTTGGTGTCGAAGTAGATGTCAGGGTAGCACAATATTTATCCCTCATTATTGGCCTCATTATGGAGGAAGAAATCCCGTCCGCCTTGTTCATGCTGAGGCAGATACCCAAGACTTCGTTGAGGCAGACAGCGCCGCAGATTACATATGGAAAGTTTGCCTTTGCTGCAATTGTGAGGTTGACAATGGGGTATTTTTTTCTTATCAATATGTTCCTAGTGGTGGTACAGGCGAAGGCTGTCTTGGATATATTCTACGATGTGATTGCGCTACAATTCCTTCAACAATTAGACGATATTTGCTTTACGTTAGCCAAGATGGATGTATTTGGCAAACGTCTGAAGAAGGCAACTACACGAAAGTGTTTTTTCAGTGGAATTCCCAAAGCTGCCGTTTGCTCGTAGGAAGAAGTTGAGCCTCTTTGTGAAAGCATTATACTTGATCAATATCGTGACACTGCTGATTGGAATGGCTCTCATCAATGTCAAACAGGATAGCGGTACTTACTATTGTGCCTCAATATCGGTTTACCTTGGAGATCACATTTGGGAAGAGGCGGTAGTATACAATAACAATTCAACCATTATCGGGGAGCGGATGAATCTCATCTTTTCGTATTTCAATGGAGAGTACATCATCAATGGAACCACAAAGAATGGAAGACCAATATATGTTGAGCAGAATAAATACAACAGTGAGCCATTCATAGACAAAGTCCCAGCACAAATTCGGTATTGTGCCTCTGAGCAGGCGTGGGTCTTTATACACCCAAACATTAGAAAGTCGTCTTCAACCGACTATAACGAAGAATGTCCGTGGCTATTGAAATCGAGCGAGACGACAGAATTTAATTTATTGGAGGTGGGGGGAGATTGGAAGATCTGGACAGGAACAGTTAGTAATGGGGCTGATTTTCAAGTCTTTTGTAATGAGTGTGATGGGGAAGTAGACTGCAACTATCGCGGACAGTGTGTCGACAAGAGGTGTCAATGTGACTCCACAAATAGCGAGTTTGAGGGAGAGCTTGAGGGCTATTTTGGTAGTAGCTGCCAGTTCAAGAAGCCATGTCTTCAAATGCAAGGAGGTAAGCAAAACATTCTATCAATCTATTCTCTTTGCTGATAAATTTTTTCTCGGTGCTTTCTCACATTGAGCTCTCTTTCCAAAAAAGACATGAATGATACTTGGCGTATAGCATGGGTCGACATTGCAGAACGAAAGCCTTTCTTTTCGTATGATAGACCAGTCTACGTCTATGAAAGTGGTTGGAAAAACCTTACAATCCCAGAAGGTGACATCATCATTATGATATATGGAGGGTCGCGTTGGTTCGGAGCATACTACGAAGATACGGAGTCTATGGGCTTGGAAGGATGGGTCGATTATGTTACACAGTTTCATGCGTTCTGGGATAAAATCTACACTGATCAAACAAAAATTGTTAGCGATCCAACCACCTCTTCGTCACCTATTGGCTCGGATTTCTATATGATCGGCAAAAGAGGTGAAAGATATGGACCCTTCGGAGAATTGAATCCTCTTTCAGATCCACCAGGCAGCGGCTTCTTTGATTGTATTGAAATGAATACGACTGCTCATCTGATATACGTAGCCGAGCAACTTATATATAACCAACTTCATAATATGGGCCAGAACTAAGCAGTCAACAGTTAATATATGGAAAAAGAATGTAGAATTAAACGATGCTCTCTACAACAAATGCTCAAGTAAATAGCCCACTGCTCATTAGTGCCAATTATTGAAGCACAAGACATGGCGTGGGCACCCCGTTGTCGCAAAGAAGCCCTCAAATCAAAAGCATTCCATGCCTCCCCACTCCACAATCACAGGTTTCTTTGCCTCACGGGGCAATGCCAAAGTAGGAAATCTCACCAGAGGAAGATTGCAAGAATGTTCAGTATCAGTTGACCGAAAAAGCATGAATACACGGTGAATTAGTGCTGGCATAGGAGCGACATTCAACTTTGCCCTTTTGTCGAGCTCAACTGATGGCAAAAAACTCAATGAGAACAAATTCTTTCTTCGTCAGTGCCGGTAACCAATGTGTCGCCATTTCAGTGGCTTCATCTGTTGAGAGTCCTTGAGCAAGCAGAGCATCTTGCAGTAATCCATCGGAGAGTACCGAGGATCGAACACAACTAGCGTTTTTCATGCATATGCGGAATAGTTCCATCGTTGCCGCCTCCCAAAATAAGTAGCTGTACTCACGTAGGGCACCATCAGTTGATTTGTGTTGTAATATTGATGAGTGGTCCCCAGCTGCCTCACGAGGGGATACATTGACAATCCAGCTGAGAGTTGTGCTTTTAACTTCTTCATTCTCTACAACTCCACGAGGATACGTCAAGACGTCCACCCAATCTTGAGTTCAACAGTGATTTCCATATTGGCCAGGCCGATGTCTGAATAAATTCGGATCACGGGCTTATCAGCCGTTTGCAGCCGCCTGGCAATTAGCAACTCCTCGTCGACTCCTCGAAGATTGAAACCAACTGATTCCATCGCATTTGCGGTTGAAGTTTTTCACCTAGACTGAAGCCATTTGGGTCGTATCGAAAAAATCCAATTGCTTCTACCGGCATTGTCGTCATCTTCTCTGCAAACGCATCCATCGTATCCTTGACGCGGCATTTGGTGATCTAATGCTATGAAAGAATACTCCCTCCGTATTCCATTCCGAGCATTGATTCAAAACGCGCACAAACAAAGCCATTACTCTGCAAAAGACTGCTATTGTCACTTCGAGGAACGCTTGTTCTCCTCTCAGAAATTGCATTTTCGTCTTCAGTGTCACCTTGAGACACTACCCAGCGCATTAGTGCCTCACTCTTTGTACTTTTTCCGATCAAAAAATGACCGAGAAGACTCTATCTCTTGGAATTGAAACTCGGTCATCTCTTCTGGCTCAGAATATGAAGATTTTCTCGTACGTTGTGTCATAATTATGTTGCAAGTAAAACTCAGAATAAACATCCTGTCGTGGAATATACCCAATACAGCGCTCTGATAACCAATGTTGTCTCCAATTGCTTCGCTTCACACAGAAGGGACATCGCACAACTTTTTCGCCCGGTCTATGATGAAAGGGGGATATTCTTTTTTTTAACAACTGAAATGACCAGTATGAAAGAATATCGCCGCAAGAAAGAACGACGGCTTACGATGTGTATCATAACTATCATGTGGTCGAATAGTGATCATCGAAAACGAGCAGCGCGTTGCGATGGGAGCAGTTGCAAGAGTGAAATCATTCAACATCAAGGCATAGGAAGGGACCAATTTCTCAACCTTTGGAATGAAGTCATGCGACCAACGCATCACGTGAGATTACGCCAAAAATCGATTGTACCCAAGAGAGTCATCACACAGGATTCCGAAAGGCTGTTTTCACTTTCCCACGGTCCCAATGTAGTCCATTACTATTGTTGCATAGTTAGCCTCTGGTACTGTGCCTGGAGGGAACTTGACAAGGCAACTTGCAAAAAGGGAGGGCAACATTTTGGCTCGATCATCGCGCTTCATCTCGGCCAAATATTGGCCTAAAGTATGCACAATATAATCTTCCCCAGCGGAACCGTTTGCGCCCCCCTTTCGGTGGATATGGGCTCTCCTCTCAAATGAGAATGATGACATTTTGCAAGGGCATTCAGCATTTCATCCCCACCGCAATCCGAGCATTCTTTCCAACTTTTTCCCGTTTGAATCTTCTCTCTCTCCTCCATACTGTCATACCGTTTACATTTGGCCAATCTGTTTTCAAATTAAGCCCACCAATAGCCACCCCTAAATAAATTCACCTGACATGCCCAAACTGTTGAACTTCTTCAAACAAGAACTGCAAATTGATTTTGCCCGTCTGTTAGTACTTGACCCACACTTCAACTTTTCAATAATTGCATCGGCAAAGTTCGCTGCATTGCAGAAAATCTGCCAACACCCACAGAGCAGGAATTCCCGTCACATACTGCTCCATTACAAGAAAACTTGTCTTCAGTGAAGCGGACAATACATCAAATTGGCATTTGGAGTCATAACACCATCGCATTAGCGCGTTACTGCTCCAAATGTTCCCTGAGTGCACATTGATTACACATTCACGCTCTCTCCCTCAGCCAAATCTATTTTCCACAAAAGCCGCACTTGATGAAACACAGGAATGAGAAAGGCCTTGTGGGCCATGATTTCACGCCTCATCTCATGTTGCTTTTTCTTGGCGTCACTACTTCTTCTCGTGTTTGGTTTGCTGCCACCGCCGCCACCACCTTTTTGATTATCATCGGCAGAGGAGTTGTCCACAAAAATTAGTTTAATATTCCTCCCCACCAATCTCTCCCGTAGGAGCTGCTCGTATCGGCTGTTCCGATTGATGATCTCGTTGCAGCCGTCGGTAAACATGTTTTCATGTCAAAACGCAAATGATTGTTTGCCATCTCTTATGTCACTACGAAAATCTCTAGCTAATGATCATTGGCATTTTGGATTGTATTGAGGTAGCGATTTTTTGCGGGAGATCGTATTTTTTGCGGGAGCGGGATTATTGCCCAAGCAGAATCTCCTCACTCCTCACCGGGCTGGCAAATCCAACCTGAGCAGCGGAAACAAGAGGACGTGTGGTGGCCCGACTGATACAATTAATAGAAGGTGGCGTGGTGGTGGGGCGAATGAGCGATCATAATTTTTCGCTTCAAACAAAAATAATCATCTCTGTTGGTTACTGCCTCCTCTCCGAACTTTGCTCTCTATTCTTCCAAGATGAATTCTTACTTCATCCATTTTCCCGGGTACTTCATGATCCTTCTCGTGGCGTACTTAAACAACGCCGTCGTCGATGCCATTGCAGTCGGTGATGATGTCTGCATGACAGGCTACATCATGGATATCTTCTGTATCGAGCTCGGCGTTCTTCTTGACAATCGACAGATCACGACGCTCGAAGGACCGGAGAATCATTCCTTCCATTGTCTATTAGATGTACCCGTTTGTTACAATTCTGGATTTATGGTGTTGGGGCGAGAAAGATTCAAAAACTTCTCTCCATTGTCTTGGCCCACGGCTTGAAGAGTCGGATGTCGTAATTGATGTTGGACGTGCTGCTGGAAGCGGTGCTAAAAGTACTACACATACCACCTGTAGGACTTGTAGTGGAGATGCATCCAAACCTGTATCAGGATATAGAGCTACTGTGAAGGGTACTGTGAAGGATTTAGGCGATGGTTCGTCAGGTGTATTGGGGCAAACCAATGTTAAATAACATTAAAGTGCTCGATTTTGAAGTTGGGTGTGGTGAAGAAGATGATATTGTTGTGAAAAATATTGGTGGGGAGTGTAAGATTCTTCGGTCTGGAACGATGTCCCCTTCATCTGCCACTCCATCGTTGGTATCATCTGTTGCTCCTTCTGAGAGCACCACACAACAAGTGACACCAAGTGATCAGCCCGATTGTATCTACTTCACCTACCTATCCTCCCACTTCGTCTTCGTCTTCGACTCCCTCCACATTCAAAGTTCTACCAGAATCACATTATCCTTCGTCGAGTTCATCTGAATCTATCACACCGAGTGTGAGCACTCAATCAAGTGTCTTTCTCACATCTGATGAACCAAGTTTGTTCCTAGTACATCCACCCCGATTGCAACACACAATTCTGCGAGAAGGCACTCTCCGATGATTACTTGCTTAGATATTTGCTCAATGTTGAGGATGGTACCATCACGATGGAAGTCATCTACGATGGAGAAGCGTGGGTGGCTGTCGCATTCAGTGAAGATGAAAACATGCCAGGGAGTGATGCAGTAATGTGAGTGCTTGATTGTTGATTCGTCGTCTCAAACTTACGTTTTTCACGTGCTCATATTTCGTGTGCTTTGTTCATGAATGGACTCTAATACTCCTCCCACAGTGGCTCTCCAGAGCTGGGCAATGTACCCCAGAAGTATAGTTTGCTGGCAAAAACACCGGTAGTTGACTCGGCTATTGAAATAATGCCAGAAGAGGAACAAACTCTCATCAATGCCACCATTGAAGTGAGGGATGGGCAGACGGTAATGAAGTTTACTAAAATCTTGAAAGAACCCGGGCAGATAGAGATCATGATGGGACTCAACAATATGCTATGGGCGTATGGGTCAAGCAACACTCTTAGTTACCATGCTCAGAGATCAACCGTTCACTCTCGACTTGTCATCAAGTGATGAAGCGGTTAATTCTACCTCTCCTTCATTTGAGTTGAGTGTCGCTCCTAGTTCCGTATCTTCACAAATTGACTGCAAGCCCTGGCCTGATGCAGCATGGCTTCAACCAACTTTTGCAGTAACCGATTTGTTGATGGGCTATCTAGACCTCGAGGGCTGCACATAGATCATACCACCGATGAAATACTTCTCGTGAAAGAGGAGCTTCGCGTGTCGTGAGGCTTGTTCCCAACAATGTCGATGCAAGCGATGTTCTGTTGTAGCATTGCCAAACACTGAAGGTCTTGGATTGAACCACGGTATTGAACTTTCAGGAGGATATCTGTATGCATCTTCAACCACAAAAGTTTATCGATGGCTGTATATTGATGGAAATGCAGGAGAAACAGAGGAAGTAATCGTGGGAATGCGGTCAGGTGGTCATTTCACACGTACACTAGCCTTTGATGCGGATGGAAGATGGCTGTATGTGTCCATTGGCTCACTTGGCAACGTTGCTTCAGATTCTTCCAGCTCTCGTATACGTCGTTTTGACATGTCTTCATGGGGTGGCACCACACCTTTCAATTATGATGATGATGGAGAACTTTTTGCGGATGGACTGAGAAATGAAGTTGGTTTGTCTTTTGATGTACACGGTGATCTCTGGGGTGTTGAAAATGGTGCGGACAATCTTTTTAGAGAAGATCTAGGTGGAGATATTCATAATGATAATCCAAGTGAAGAACTGAATCGCTTTCGTGAGGACCAAGCCGGGCAAAGTTGGGGCTACCCCTACTGCTGGAGCGAGTATTGCCTGTCTAAGGAGAATGGTGGATCGGGAATCAAAGGAGCCAACACACGGTGGGCATGGCCAAGTTTTCTTGACGCTGGATATACCGATGAATGGTGCCGGGAGAACACAAATGAATCAGTGATGTCAATGCCTGCTCATAGTGCTCCGTTGGGGATGACATTTTATAAATGGAAAGACCTATCTCAGGATGAAACATGTGAGGGTGGCTTTCCACGCGGAATGAACAACTACGCCTTCATAGCTTTCCATGGATCGTGGAATAGAAGTGTGCCAACCGGATACAAAGTTGTTTTTTTGTCCCCATGGATAGTGATGGGAATCCAACCCATCAGCCAATCGATCTCTTCAGACATGCTGGCGATGGTGCGAAGTGGCCAAACCCAGGCATTCGCCCCGTAGATGTTCAATTTGACAGTTGCGGGAGGTTGTATATTACAGAAGACAAAACTGGTAGTGTCATACAAGTCCGATACGATGGAAATTATTTGGACAACTTTGACCCTATTGAGACGGATGTAGCCGATGGGGCATCATGTGTGGCACCTGAGCAGTCAACATCTCAAACAGAAAATGATTTTACGTCATTTCCCACGCCAGAGCGATCCACCCGGATCTGACGAGGCGAACGAGACATCAAATGAACCATCAAGTACTCCGACTTCCGAATTGAGCGAGCTTGTTCGAAATTTGGTTAATGATCCAACGAGCAATGCACTTAAGCTTGTCATTTGGTGGCCTGTACACCTAATGATGCTTCTTTTCCAAATTCTTTGAGTAAAGTTACCTAAGTCTAAAGGAATTTAATGTTACCTCGTCGACATGTTATTTGTCCACCAATCTACAGCGGATCACTCATGAAGAAAGAACTGGTCGGGTCAATAGTTCTCAAGTCCACCAATACACTCCCCTTACTCTGCGTAGTACTCAAATGAGCCTTCAAATAATACTTGGTTCCCTTGGCACTCCCCCCCTTCCCCTTCTTTCCCTTTCCAAAGCTCTCAGGCTTGATGCTTTGAATCTCATTCATTAATTCTCTCATATTGTCCATTAATTTGTCAACACCGAATGATCCTCTTCCGATTCCAATACGGACAATCCCCTCCTTGTCTGTTCGGTAATTGCTAATTCCAGATTGCTGTTGTTCTAATGTTTCTAGGAGCTGGTCTTGCGGTTGAATTGTATTAAGTTTGGGATTCGGCATTAGCCCCCTAGGACCTAGCAATCGGGCAATGGACGATAATTGTGACATCATTTCTGGAGAGGCCAATGTGCGTTGAAATGAAGTGAGAGACACATGTCCATTTTTGATGTCTTCAATAAGTGATGCTCCACCGGCCACGACGGCACCGTTTGCTAGCGCCTCTTTGGCCAGCTCCATATTATCAGTGAACACCGCCACACCGAATTTCTTGCCATTGCCATGCGGCAAAGAGAACGACCCCCTGAGCGCCTGACCGGGCTTACGCGGATCGAGATTGAGCTGCAGCGCCACTTCCAGAGATTCATCCATTCGTCGATATTCCTTCTCAGCGGCTTCTTTTCTCACTCCTTCCTCCGACGGATGGGTCGGCCGCCCCCTCGCTGTCAGATATGTGGAACGCTGATTGACACGTTTATCTTTGTTGTTCTCCCATCGCTGCGATCGATGGTGGTGTCGCTCGTCCATTTCGGAAATGAGCCGCTGGAGTGCATCTTGAATTGGCGCGGTGGGCAGCGGCGATGGATGAGCACGAGTGACGAGCTCTGGAAGTGAAGGGTGGCGGGTGCAGCTGGGCGGCATAGCACCAACTTTTGAGCAGTGTAGCGGATTACGTTGGACATGATAGATGTTATGATGGAGATTATTTGATTTTCATTTTTTGATGATAGAACATACAGACGCAGTCAAGAGGTAGGTCAATTGGTAGGTTCATGAGTAGGTGATTGATAGGAAGCTGCTGAGTACAATAGGAGTATATTTTGATCAAGAAGCCCTGACAGTAGCTCCAAGGCTTTATTGCGATGTTGTGTACATGAAAATAGTATGGGACGGCGTTCACGTAATAAATGTTGTGATGTTCGATGTTAGCTCTCTCTCTCTCCTCTCCTAAAGAATGAGTTTTGGTGAGAGAGACGCCACAAGGAGCATTGTCAAGAATTTTGGTAAGCCAACCGCAACCACCAGCAACAAGCAAGCTTCGTGCATCTTTTGCTTCGTCACTAATATCCATCATCCATCTCATGCATTCTGAGCCATCCAACATATGACCTCTTGATTCATTGCGTGAGCGTGACTGGCTCTGGTCTGATATGCTATCATTGTTGCAATATGGTAGTGCTAGTGCACATAAGTTTAATAAATTCAATACCAAAATATGTCAGATGACATTTATTCATATGACACAGGATGTCTTGGTAAGTAGGTCATCGTCCAGATGCACTTCAAAATGAGAGCAACATTGTTGAGTATTAATTAATGTTACTTCTCTCTTCCCTCTCTACGCGTATTCCGAAAGGAGACTCTCTAAATTGATTGATGCGCCTTTATTTATTGGGGACCAAATCCAAATTGGGAGTATTGGAGAACACGACATAATAGTACGATCAGACTGGAGAAGGACTGCGGCGGCTTTGAAGAGTAAAAGGAGAAGCAGCAGCAACGCCCAAGGAAAGGGTTCTCTCTTTCCTTTGCTTTGCTCTTGGTTGATTGCAGCCTCCGTGCCTAAAATGGTTTAGAGTAAGAGGAAGCGGAGTAGAATAGACGGAGTGCCTGAGCAGGACTTCACCACGGAAAATCTCTATTGTACTCTACCTATGTGATTCACGAGGCCTATCGGTGAAACAATGAGGTTTTACTGTGCTTGCATGGCTGAGCTCTTCTCTTCTTGAGTTTGATGAAAAGTCCAGCTCTTCGTTTGTGAAATCTGAAACTGCTTGGCAATTTGTGAAAGTCCTAGTCCTGCTTCGGTCGGATTTACACTTAAACTTCTTGATTCACGAGCGGGCATTTCTCCGCATTTGATGGTAAGTATTTTGACACATACATTTTGATGATACTTATCCGGCCGAGCAAACATCTAGCTTCTATTTTCTTACGCTCCAAATAATGACATAATATTTTCTCCGACAAAGGTCAGGAAAGGCTTGCCTCACCTGATCTCACAATTTGCATTTTCGGATTCTCTCCGTGAAAGACCGGGACTTGCCCATTACAACAAGTGTAGCACGCAGAGAGTCATCGATCGTGCACTACTGTGCAGCAATGTCCACGGAGCTCTGAGTCAGGAGATACTCCACTCAATTCGTGAAAGAAAAAGACTTCTTTGCCGGGACATGTGACTTTTGCTGAAAAATGCAGAAGGACACGATTGACACAACAACAAACCGAGCTCATAAAAAATCTTTCTCTCCGTCAACGCCATCAAAATAACTGCATCAACCGATAACAATGAAGTTCATCCCCACCGTCATCTTCGCCATGGCTGCTGTGAGCAGCACCACCGCCACAAATTTCTCCCCCAAGAACTTGCGTGGCCGTCGTCATCTCTCTTCTGAGAGCTCTGAGAGTGTCCCCAGCGACCCCAGCGTCCCAAGTGCTCCCTCTGTCGACTCCGTGTCTTCCGTCGATGATAGGCGTAATCTATCTTCTTTGAGCTCTGAGAGTGTCCCCAGCGACCCCAGCGTCCCAAGTGCTCCCTCTGAAGACTCCGTGTCTTCCGTCGATGATAGGCGTCATCTATCTGAGAGCTCTGAGAGTGTCCCCAGCGACCCCAGCGTCCCAAGTGCTCCCTCTGAAGACTCCGTGTCTTCCGTCGATGATAGGCGTCATCTATCTGAGAGCTCTGAGAGTGTCCCCAGCGACCCCAGCGTCCCGAGTGCTCCCTCTGTCGACTCCGTGTCTTCCGTAGATGATAGGCGTCATCTCTCCGAGAGCTCTGAGAGTGATCCCAGCGTCCCGAGTGCTCCCTCTGGAGACTCCGTGTCTTCCGTCGATGATAGGCGTCATCTATCTGAGAGCTCTGAGAGTGATCCCAGCATCCCAAGTGCTCCCTCTGAAGACTCCGTGTCTTCCGTAGATGATAGGCGTCATCTATCTGAGAGCTCTGAGAGTGATCCCAGCGTCCCAAGTGCTCCCTCTGAAGACTCCGTGTCTTCCGTCGATGATAGGCGTCATCTATCTGAGAGCTCTGAGAGTGTCCCCAGCGACCCCAGCGTCCCAAGTGCCCCCTCTGTCGACTCTGTGTCTTCCGAAGATGATAGGCGTCATCTCTCTTCTTTGAGCTCTGAGAGTGTTCCAAGTGCTCCCTCTGGAGACTCCGTGTCTTCCGGAGATTAAGTGGCTGTAGATGAGCTTGGGGTATTATTGCTAGTCTGATTTTGTTGCAGTATTCAAAATATAATATGAAATGTTAGATCTACTTATTATCTTCATCTGATTTGCTCGGACTACAATGATTGGCGGTACCTGTTCATTTAGGTTGCGTTGCGACACTAGATGATGTCGTATCGGCTTTTCATCATCCATCATCATCTATGTACGTATGTACGCTACCCACCGGGGGAAAGGGGCGACGAGAGAGAAAGGAAGAACGCCTGCTTGCTTCTGGCTTCTCTCTTCTCCCAGCTGTCCGGTCCCCGGTGGTAGTGGTAGGGGTGTCATCATCTCATATCCATAGTGAGTTTTTGGGGGGCTATTTTGGCGGTGATGGACACATGTGTCCATCACTAAATGCTAGTAAAACTACTAGAAGAGTCCTTTTTATAGTTCGGACACACTAGTACTAGATAGGCTATCGGGATCTAACGGTTAATATGCCAATTAGATCCCGATAGTTGGGCAAAACGTAGAATACGTACTAGTGTCCTAAATACACGCTCAGCATAATCGTTGGAGTCTGGTCGATAGACTCCGGTAGATTTTTTTGGAGAAGTCGAGTCAAATCGAGTACCGCTCTCTTTTTACTAGGGCAAAGCCAGGCCACACGTCTTTTTTTGCAAAGGTGATCGTCGGCGTTGGATTTTGTGATGCAATCAATACAACCTCTTTCCATTACCTCTTGGGGACGCATTACCGTGCCGGGCATCACAAAGTACATGGTTTCCTGCTAATATAATACGATTCCAATACAGCACTCATTAATATTTTGAACAGATTTGCTAATAATTGCACATATATCATGTTGGAGTGGAAACCGAAGCACAAACATATCCGGGAGGCCGCTCTCCATCTCCTGGGGTCGCCAGAGGCTAAGGGGAAGCTCTACACAATGGGCGCATTCGCCGAGGTAATCACCGCCGTTGTGAATAGAGATGGGCTGACAGCAACAAGGGCGATAGTAAAAAAGTCACCGAGAATATGTTGAAGCTTGCTTTTGGTGTCCCAGAAAAACACGGCCATATGTATTCAACAGCTCTTAATATTAAAGGATGTAATGATGTTGCAGTTATCGGGATAGGCATTCAGAGAGCAAAAGGCTCCGCAAGAGCTGCCTACATTGGTCGATTTAATAGTCTAGAGGATGGCGACAATTGCAACGCACCCGTTCAGAAAATCCCTTCTTTGAATCGTCGTGTTAACAAGTGGCGTGACTTATCTGTTGAATTGGAGAGGCAAGTGCATCAATACATCGCCAAGGAATCAACAAAACAAGAAGAAGTCGAAAACAGGAAGCTGCAGTAGAAAGAGAGACAAAGAGGAAACGCCCATCTCCTGAAGAGATTGAAGCGGAAAGAGAAGGCGAAGCGGCTGAAGCACCTAGAAGATGAAAAGAAAAAGATAGAGGCGCGGATTGTTACCGAGTCGAAGAAAACAAGGGAGTCACTCAACGCTTTGAAGCAGGCCGAGGAGGAAATACAGAGCACTGCTCCAGTCTAATCCATCACTAGGCTCACTATCTACCCGACCATCACCTATGATGGACTACTCAAATGATTCAACGACGGATTGGTCCATTTAGATACGATGCTTCGATTCATCTACAAAGGACGTGCAGGCGAGATACCTCTTCCTTCAACAAGGAAGGTAGTTCTGGTTGAAGAATTACTGGATAGTAGTCACTTCAAGGAGTTGCCGGAAGGAACTGATAATGAGAAAGCCGATGAGATGAGGAGAGGAGGGGGTAACCATGTTTTCTAACTTCGGTGTATCTCAGGGTTGGGACCCCCAACGGCTCTACCAACAACGCATCGAATAAGCAATCAACGAAAGAGGATTCTCACGCGATTGTGACGGCAATTAGAGATCTATTTGGTGGCAAACAGTGCAAGTTTGATGAGGAATCACTGAGGTATTTCGCAGCATTCACCAGTCAGGCGTACGGAGCCTCCGACGAGGCGGTAGAAATGATAATTGCTGGTTGGACAAAGGCACTGTTCCACCAGGTTGGCCTGGACGATATTTCCGCTAGAGACATTGCGAATGGACTTCCTAGTAAGTCGCTCTTGGCTAGGCTAGAGGTGAGGCTAGCGGCGGATTGTTTGGCTACTAGACTCATGGAGATTATTGATGACGGCGCAACATTCTTTGCTCTTGTGACCGATCACACGGCAAAAGGGCCGGCATGGAAACACTTTGTCAAGCTACTATGCTGGTTTGGGAAGGGCAAGAATGGCAACGAAACAATCAAATACCATTGCATTGACGTAGACACAAGCAATCACACTGGTCGAGATTGTGCGAGGGCAATTGAGAGGAGCCAAGACGGTTTTGAAGTCACGTGCATAACAGGAGATGCAGGTGGAGGCGCAGCGGTACAACACTTACTGCCGCATTTGCAACGGTTGGTTGCTGTTGCTATAGATTGCTCGAAGATAAACTGCAACTTGCATGCATTGAACAAGTGTCTTGAGTCATCTTTACAAGATGTTCTGGGAAGCAAGGTATCGGACGCAGGACACCATTTCAACTGCTCTTTGTTTTCAACCAACTGTGGAAACGTCTCAAAGAGGAAGCAGGCGATAAGTACCTTGACGAGATCTTTGCCCTTAACAATGAATGAGTTGTCAACTAATTGACATATGGAAAGATGAAGCGGAGAAGAAATTCCCGCAGGCATTCCGGGAGCTCATGGACAAATTTCGCAGAACTAGAGAGTTGAGGAGTTGATGATGGCATTGATGGTCTAGTTTCATTGTTGACAGAGAGGCCGGAAAAAACTTACAAGATCCGGTGTTTAGCAGATGGCAAACCATACTAAAACTTACCAAGACAGTAACTGAGCACTGGGTAGTCATTTATTTCGTTGCAGTTGCGGTGAAGCAAGATACCACATCGGGAAAGCTACTTGTGGCAGCTTTCATGTGCCCTCCATTTCATTGATGAATACTTCTGCTGAACCAATAGAGGACGAGAACACATTAGATGAATACATAGAATCGTTCAACGGACAACAACACGAATGAGGGATATGATCTGCCATCAACAAAAGAGAAGACTCTACGTCTTTACGCGATGCTGTTGTGGATACAAGGATTTGCTGAATCTTATTTTGATGATATGTTTGAATTTCTGATGAGGAGCGATCCGGTTCTTGGTAATGGTTCCTGGGGTCAGAACCACACGTAGTTAGCGGTAGAGCGTTGTTTATGTGATGCATGATATACTGAAAGAACAAGCCTCAATTTGCGCCTTACTTGAAGGCACTGGAAAAGGTTCCAAATGCAGGTGACGTCTCTAATGCTGGGAAGGAGTTCTTCAATGAGATGCCCGGAGAAGATACTGAAAAAGTTCAGATCTATATTTGAGAAGCATGTTGTGTCATGTTGGTGCTCAGATGATATCCTTCATTACATCATCGGGGGCAATCCAACACTGGCTAAAACACTTCGCGGCCATGGCTCGTACACTACAAGACGAATGAGGATGCTGCATCACTGTTGGCAGCGGGTAGCAGTTCGGCTAATGAGGATATAGAAGTAGAGGCTTATGAATTTCCGAACGAGTCGATCACCCTTGAGCACCACAAGGTGAGGAATGGAGATATAGTTGTCAACATTCGCGACTGCATGACCTACCTCACTGCCAATGCGGATATAGATTACATTCTGAAGCGCCGATTTGTAAAGAATCATTGGGAGCAAATCATGGCAATGAGTATCGCTGAAGAAACAGTCGACCTCTTCGACGAAGACACCTGGGTTGGTCACGACTTTACATCTCTGAAAGAAGCCGTGCTCAAAGAAATTTGTATCCACCCAGTTCATCAGCAACGATGTGAAAATTATGTGCAAGTAAGTAACCAATTGTATTACTGTGCCAACACTTTTTGCTCAAATACTCACAATACTTTTCTCTCCAGCTCGCCGCCCTAATCTCTCAGACACATGTCGGCATTTAATTTATGGTTAATTAACTACAAACAGAAATGGACAGTTTAATGAGGGTAAGTAAAAGTCGTAAACGCTGTTTTCTGCTGTACTGAGTTCCAGCGTGGCGATTCCAACTTTGTGTCCCATTGTGGCGCGGCGGCGTGGGTCAAGCTTCTTGAAAAGCTGCAGATTTTGTACGGGGGCTATTGTACTATTCCTACGTAAATAAAACGTCTTAATTTTACGTAGAAAATTGATTTCTTTTACGGCATAATAATAACTTACAATACTCTTTCCTTACTACGTATAGGCTCTAGCTTCAGAGAAGCTTGGACTTCGAAATAATCGTGAGACTCCTTGCTGCTGATGCTGTTTTTTGTTGTTGTAAAACGTTGCATCGATCCTCCCATAAAAAGTTGTTGAGAGACATAACAAAAGACGTTCATCTACAGTCTACACATACACTGTCGCGAGCAAGATATTGTATCATCATGTAAGCTTCTTTGTTGCTTGTTTACTTTTCCCCTCCTCCTCTTCTTTCTCTGATGTGCCTCTTCTACGCTGCTTCATGTCGCTAAGCTAACAATTCATTCTCTTTCTCTATCCGAAAATGCCTTCCCACACATTGCTGTCGGTCGCTTGTCATTGCCTCGTCTTGTTGGTCACTGGAATCAGACGTGTCTCCTTTCAAGATCTACTCACACATCACCGCCACCTGCTCATCATGAATACTTCTCCACACAACGACTACTTGCCCCCTTGCCAAGGAGACTGGCACGGAGATCGTCTCCCAGTAGCATGAACACGTGATTATAATGCAACAACATAATGGTAGAGACCAAAATATAGGCAAATATCATTTCACATATACTTGTCTATGAGTTCCGCATATATATTGCATGTTATGATAGATAGTTACTCCTGATAGACAAAGAACTACGGGCCAGAATCACCATGGTTTAGGCCATTTTTGTGATGTCTGACATGTGTCTCAATGTGGTACCAATTCCTACCTTACGTAAGCTGGCGCCACATGGGTAGCTTCATACCAGCACCTTTTTGTAGATGGGAACGCGAACTCAAATGGACTATCGCGGTAACCGAGATATGACAGCTTTTGGGACGCCTCCTTAATTGAGACGAACGGGCTACCCCCCTGCCCCTCTGGAATTGCCTGTAGAGCGCTCGGCACTGCTCGGCACTCACTTCTCATCCACGTCTTCGGTGTGATACACAAGATACACAAGATGAAGCTCTTCACGTACGCCGCAACAATGGCAACAAATAATGATACAACAAACCGACAACATAGTAAGAAGACCCATTTTTCACGCTGAATCGAATGGTGTGATCGGAAGCCTTCGATCTTTAATGTTCACAGACGTATTCGCCATCACAATAGCGGCATCAATTTTTCCGTAAAGTTCGTCACGTCATCGTTTGGCACCATATAGGACAGGTAAAGATCAATTTATAACGCTGTCATGACAACCCCATAGGATAGGGTATTAGCCGTCGACGAATAGCCGGTGATAGTGACAGAAATGAGTATTACAGTGGCATTGAGTGAAATACAAGAAGGCATGAAATCTACTGAAATATGAAAGTATCCCCGGTGGTAAATGGCTAATTATCCACTCCTATCTTCAATATCAGTACATTCTACCAATATAACACCTTCGTATGACTGCCATTAGTGACGATAAGTGACGATTCCGGGAGACAGTGAGGGTAATATAGCTGCATCATTTGTATGTTATTAGAGTAATAATCTTATCTACAATATCTTGATCAAGTTTATAATAAGTTTAAATAACAAGTTTACTGTAATACATATGAAAATATTAATTAAATAACTAACAAATAAATGCATTAACACCTTAATAAATACTGGCAAGGTTCAGAAAGAATCAATCTTCAGGGCCATTCGCCTGGTCTCTTTCGTGTTGACTTCCCCGGTGGACTAGTCACCTTTCTGCGCCTGCTGTCGCTCTTCTTCGTGCTCAGCTTTTTTCCATCTACAAGACTAACCAACTCTTGTTGGCAGACAAGTAATTCATCGCTCACTACTTCAATCCCTGCTGTCCCTGTTCGTTGTGCCATTCGACAGATCACCTCAAAAGGATGCTTGAATCTAACATATGGTGAACTGCCTGATTTGGGAGGTTTCTCCGCTGCAACTTGATCTTCACTAATTGTTGAATTGTTGAAGAAGTTCAAGAATCGACGTTGGCAATGGTTGAAATGCTTCGCCATGACTGCAATCCCATTGTCTCCAGCACTCTCTGCGTAGTTGCAAATGTTCACATAGCGAGGGTGAAAACTTGTAGCCAAATCAATTTTGTGTGAGTCATCTACATCGACTGGATGATTGTTTACGAAGTCGCAATTACCTATCTGCATTTCTGGATCATTGTGGCAATCATCACTACGGCTCTGGCTAGGAACAGCAAAAGTGCTAGAATGATGTGCCATTTTTGCTGCTCCAAAACTGGTCGACGGCTTCTCTCCAAAAGTGGGACCGTTTTGACTGTGCGAGGCAGTTGATGATGTTTTACTGATGGGTGCAGTCGACTCCACACTCGATGGTTTCACAGGGACACAGCAAACTGAATCACCAAGTATGTGGCGGAGTCTCTCGGAATTTTCATGCCAAAATGTATTGGAGCCCCTGAGGTACAATTTCTTGTAACTGCGCAAGAAGTAATCCTCGTCTCGATCACCAGATCCAACACGCGTAGTTGACTTGATGGAAGCGACTTCTTCATCAGTGACAATAATTCCTGGCAATTCTGCTGAGCGAAGATCCATGTATGCATCTGTCAATTCATCGTTTCGGCCGTAATGCTGACAGTACCCATTCTGCCATCTCACATTCGCATCACTCAGTGTAGGATGCCGTTTTAGCACTCGGTAGACATGTCGACAAGCATACCTCCTCGTGTTGAATAAATGGCAAGAGCACACCAATACCCATGTTCCATCTGGCATCTGAACTAAATTCACCACTCTTGTGCGCTCGAACCGAGGAATAATGTATTTCATACTTTCATGCAGCATAGTTCTATATTCGGGCCGTTACACTGGTGCAGTTACCAAGTAACCTCTCTTTCAACCTATCTAGCTTCTTCGTCTCGGCCTCGTCCAACTCCTCTTCTTTCGCAGCACTATCCTCATTGTCAAATAGTGAATTGATTTGATCAATACTTGTCCCCAGCTCTTGGTCAAAATCCAAATCAAATTTATCATAGTCACACTTGACTAAGAAGGTGTCTTCTGCTGTACGAAACTGGAGGTAATCATCAGAGGATTCACTCTCAGTTGATAATTTGTCATTGCAAAACGTACTAAACTCCTGCACCGTTCGCTCTCTGTCGTCTGCCTTTCCAAAAGTTGCATTTGCGTCGAAGGCTGCCTTCTTGGACTTCTCATCCTCGCGTAAATTTGCAAGATCAATTATCTTCTTTGCTGCAATACACAAGTCGCAGCCTGGAGTTGGACCAAGAGCAGCCTTCTTCAAACCTCTATGATATGCTTCGCTTGCACTAGTTGTTACATTTCCCATGTGCGCGCAATTGAATTTAGACTCAAACAACTTGTGGCGGTGATTTTGAAATGAGCTAGTAATAAACTCCAACATGAGCTGCCTATCCGCTTTGTCAACCTCGCCAATATGCAAGTTCTGCTGTTCATCGTTTAGGTACTCATCCAACAGTTTGCGGCAAAAGTTGACCTCTTCCTCAGTTTCGTAATTCTTTATGAAATACCAGAGCCACCTCTCAAGCACATCAACCTCAATTTTAGAGAGAACACAACTATTCTTCACTCTAGTGAGAGTTGGCTTGTATTTGGAATCCTGCGTGAAGTTGCGGTTTATTCTATGCCAAGCACACCACCGATGCAATGCGTTTATAAAAAGACGCAATTCAGCAACGGACGGCTTGAGATTGCCACCGATGTTATTCTCAACCGCCATTGTTTCTTGCTTATCGGCATCAGTTAGAACGATCTCAACACGTTTGATGGCATCACCGGGATGAAGTTTTGGCATAGCAACTCCGAAGAACCAATCATACGCCCACTGCGATTTCGATGGCATAAAAGCCCAAGCTATAGGAAATACCTTCTCATTTTGGTCTTTGCCAAGTAATGTGTACAGAGACCGCTTTTCTGAGTTTGTACCTTCTGTATCATCGCCTGACACAAACTCTGGAAACATGTCGAACTTTCTTCGTTGATTGTCTGTGGTGAATGCGACTGCGAGCATTAGTTCGCCTGTTTCTGTGTGAATCAATTCCTTCCGCCCTTTCAGACCTTTAGCGTAGATTGCAGGCGAATCAGTATCATCTCCAAGCAACTGCTTCCCCAGCTGTTCAACTTGAGAGCACTATTTCTTTTGTCTTTTTTCACCTTCTCAGATAATAAATGTGTCTTGGGATCTGCAAAAAGGAAAGTGCATGATATTCCATCGGTGGTTGTTAGGTAATGAAGCAGACGGTCACAAGCTGTGTTCTCGTTTCTTCCGTATTGTGCATTCTCTTGCCTCTTTTTCATGTGATAAACCTGCTGCCAGGACAGTGTTTCCCCAGTTCGTGTTCTGATGAGATTCTGTGTTGCTGCTGTTGAGATGTGACTTTGCAACGAATCTCTAGCAATCTCCTCTTCCTCTGGAGAGATGCTATTTTTTGTTTCCAGCTTAATGTCTGCAGGATCGATAGGGCTATGGCCGCAATGCACCCTATTCCCTCTTTGTATTTTAGGTAGAAACCACCGTTGGCGCTTCTCATCCCAATATATCTGGAAATGAAAAGGACACCTTGTATCATTTCCATCCTGGCCATGGACGGGCTTCGTAGTTTTTCTTTTTTTATTGCCTTCGGAGCTGCGTTACTCTTCGTACTCCTCGCCTTCTTTCTATTATGTGCTAGACTCTTCTCTTCGCAGTGATATGTTCCTCTGCAACACTTCACCTCAATACAACCATTACCATACTCCATTTTTTTGTATTTACAATTCACCGTAAACCCTGCTGCTCGGCAAGCAGCCTTAATTTCACGGACAATTTCCTTCTCGCGAAATTCATCGGTATTAATGTTAAAGATTTTGGCAAACCAATAGCAATTGTCGTCGTTCCTCTTTTCTGGTGACGGGACATTTCGACCTCCTTCTCGACCAAGTAGTGTATCAGCAATGTCAATTTGAATTATGTCATCAATTGTCGAGGATGCAGCGACGTTAATCAGAAGGGGCGGGCATGTCCAAGTGTTTGCGTCTTCCTGTAGACGCATCAAGTTTCGCAGTGACTGGCCATAACTCATGCTTCCACTTTGCTGTCGAGCCGATTGCCCCTCTGACTGGGAAAGTGCCTTTTCTACCACCTCATAAGCGTTGTCATCGAATCCGCCACGCACGGCAGTGGAAGGAGGATTGGCTGTATTGGTAATCATTACATTGTTCAGATAATGCATATGTATTGTGTCATTGTCCGGAGCCAATGGACAGGTGGATGATGGGCTGCTGGCATTGTTGGCTTGTGCCCGGCGGGCGGGCAATTTTTACTGTCTCTCCTTCGCTTCTTTGTCTCATTTAAGCAGGCGTCCCAAAAGCTGTCATGTCTCGGTTACGCGATAAGGTCCGTTTGGTTCGCACTCCCATCTACCAAAAAGGTGCTGGTATGAAGCTACCCTCACTCGGCGTGAAACTAGCTCCATGTCGAATTCACGCTACTATACCACATCGTAATGGGCAACAAGGAGGCAATATTATACAACCAAACTCCATAGGATTCTAAGTTGGATGCATATGATCACATTTGCAAAGTATCCAAGACCATAAAACCACTTTGAAAAATCAGCTTTGGCTCCATGCACCCCCTTAACAGAAGGCTGAGTCAGTTCTGGATTCTTCACGAGGAAATGGTTTTCTCCCCCTTCATCTTGATTCATCCAATATCCAAGTAACTCTTTTTTCATCAGTCTCTTCTTTGGTGGCTAATGGTTCAGTGGCCTCACGGTAGATGTTCATCACCATGTGCTTTTTATCAAACGCGTGCTTGTCTTGAGGAATGGTCTGACCGTCAATGGTCATCTCATTCGCGCGAAAGTCTAAGACACCTCCCCATTGCGCAAGAGTCCCGATACCCACGATCAGGTCTAAGAAAATGACTTATACATTGTTTCTGTTTCTGTTTCTGTTTCCAAGCTAGCTGTGGCCACTACCATGTAGGAATTGGTCAACTATTTTTCGACCATTTTAAATTCCTCTGATTCCTCTGTGCGTGGGAATTGGTAGGAAGGGTTCAGTTGCGAACTAATGGAACGTACCAGCCTTCACTCTAATCCAACTAACTGTTCTGCCTTTCATTATTATTTATTGAATAGTCTCGACAGCATTCTATTTATTGCAACTGCTTCATCAGTCACTAAAACAATATGAAGTTTGCTGCTGCTGCACTCACACTTCTTGCCGCCGTTGGTCGCGGTGCACAAGGTACTCCGGCTCCCACGGATGTGCCAAGCGATCAACCAAGCGAAACGCCGTCGAATGTGCCATCGAATGTGCCAAGCGATTTGCCATCGAATGTGCCATCAAATCAAAAACCAAGCGATTTGCCTTCGAATGTGCCTTCGGATGTGCCAAGCGATCAACCAAGCCATCAACCAAGCCATCAACCTTCGAATGTACCAAGTCAGTCGCCATCGGTTGCTCAACCAAGCGATCAGCCAAGCGATTTGCCGTCGAATGTGCCAAGCGATCAACCCTCTGACGAGCCACCATCTGAGCAGCCGTCATCCGAGCCATCATCTGAGCCGTCATCTGAGCAGCCGTCATCCGAGCCATCATCTGAGCCGTCATCCGAGCCTACAAACAAACCCACCACTGCATCCCCTACATCTGCCGCAACTAGCTCCAAATCGGCCAAAGTGGCAAAGAAAGTGAAATCAAGCAAAGCGACTGAAGTGAATCAATTGGGTGCTGCAGCAAACATGCAAGTGCAAGAGATGAAATCAGGTGGATCTTCCTTTTCCATCTCTCGTCCTCTTGTTGGTGTCTTGGCTTTGATTGTGTTCTCGAACCTTCTTCCTTAGGTTTAGGCTTGTAGTTATAGCTTAGCCGCGGACTTTTGTTCTTGAGGTTGAGGTTGAGGTTTATGTTTATGTGGAGAGAGGTAAGAGGTAGAGGTAGAGAGTGGAGGTGGAGTCAGGAAGAAGTAATGGGCGGAGAGGCATTTGTTTGGGTTGGAGGTTTTTCTTCTGCTTCTGCCTCTCTCAGCACAAAATTGAAGTTGAATTGGTCAATGTGAGACGAACACATTTGGCTATCGAATAAGAATATTTGGTTAACAGTAAACAATTTTAAAATGTGCTCAAGATCGTCATACGTCTCGACATTACTGTTGCGCTTCTCCCTGCCGGCAACGAAATTGATAGCATCTCCTTTGTCAGGATGTTTCTCTCGAAGCTGCTCAAAGAACGCATCCGTATCAAACTCTGTACCAGCCGCCTTTGCCTTCATCTTGGCAAGCTCATTAGATATCGTCTGGACATTACTGTTGCGCTTCTCCCTGCCGGCAACGAATTTGATAGCACTATCTTTTCCAGGATGTTGCTCTCGAAGCTGCTCAAGGAACGCATCCGTATCAAACTCTGTACCAGCCGCCTTTGCCTTCATCTTGGCACGTGCGAGCTGTTCGGATATCAATTTTTGGTCATCTCGCTCCTCCTCAAATGCGAGGCGACTCGAATACACATTCTTTGCTTTGTCATTGAAGGAGCTTGGAAGATCATCTTTGATTGCATCAAAGCACACCCGCTTTGTCAGATTTCCCTCATTCCTGTGGTACTCATCATTGACTATCTCCTCGATCGAATCAGCCTCTTCTGCCAAGACCAGATGCTTCTCACACGCAGTAATAGCCCCGACTACGAATTGATCTTTGAGGGAAGACTTGAGCTCTCTGAAAATCTCTAGCCTCGTCTTCAACTCATAATCAGAGTCAGACTCGCGGTAGGTCCATATTCTCTTCATAATGGCTGCACATTCTTTCCCGACTTGACCAATCACCCCATTTATTGCTTCCCGCTCTGCTTCTGTGAACTTCTTGTTACACCGAAACTCTGCGTAGTAGTATACCACCAATCGCCCAATCAAGTGCGACAGAAATTTTGCCATCACGCCATCAGATCTCCTAAGACGGACGAGGTCCATCTCGTCATAACCAGTACTAAATACATTTCCATCTGTTGCTCGGAAGAACTCCTGGCTTGGTTGTTTAAAAGTTAGCGTAATCGATTACTAGTATAATTAGCATAAGTACGATGCGCCATCTTTTTCATCAATCTCTCTCTAGCTCTCACATTCATTCTTCAGGACGTTGCTGCGCTACCCTTCCTTCAGTGTCCCCGACATCAAATCACCGCTACCATCGTCGCCAAGATAGTAGCCATTATTGCAATAATTTGACACAGCAGAATCATCGTCAAGGCTCTTGATTTTGTCCACCATACAATACGCCGACTTTGATTTTTGGAATTTGAATCATTGGGACGTCGTCATTGAATCCGTCACAGACTTTGCCCAGCGTCAAAATGTATGGACACAATAATTCCCGTGGAAACTCCCATTGGAATGGCGGCAGAGATAGACACAGCTCCCAAGGATATAACCAAGACCGCGGCCGCCTTAGATATCGACATGAGGAGAATTCTCATCGCTCTCAATCTCATCATGGACGCAGCCGCTCCCATCTGAATTTCAATGGCAAAAGATCCAGATCCAATGATGCCAAAGGATCCAACCAAGTCCGCGCCCGCTCTGAACATCGTTTTGAGAATCATTCTCGTGGGAATGGGATTCGATGGGAACCGCCTTCGTCTTCGAGGAGGCAGCAGCATTCACCTGCGCTTGAAGATGGAGACATTGAGGAAAGGGGGATAATGATGGAGCAACATAAAGAACACCCCATGACCAACAGCAGCAATATGCAGCTGCACTCGAACGAGATGCAATTGTCATCGAGGAAAGATCGGCCACGGTATGATCGGCCGCAGCATCCACACAATCGTCCAAGGTATGATCATCACATGCCGCAACAGCCGTCTCGGAATGATCGGCCGCAGCAGAAGCAGCATCCACACAATCGTCCAAGGTATGATCATCACATGCCGCAACAGCCGTCTCGGAATGATCGGCCGCAGCAGAAGCAGCATCCACACAATCGTCCAAGGTATGATCATCACATGCCGCAACAGCCGTCTCGGAATGATCGGCCGCAGCAGAAGCAGCATCCACACAATCGTCCAAGGTATGATCATCACATGCCGCAACAGCCGTCTCGGAATGATCGGCAAATGATAATGTTCAAGGACGCCCGCACAGCAATCGAGTTAGTTCAGATGGCAGAACAAATGAAGTTTCGCAACCTTCCAAAATTCTGGAACAGCATGTCAAAGCAGATTGTGAAGAGGCAGCCTCGTGACGATCGCCACCAAGATAGCAGAGAGATGAATCGCATGCTTTCCCAAATCTTTGAGATCACACAACGTGAGGTTACCATCTTACCAGTCCAGAGTCAATGATCCATGGCATTGCCAAGATTGTATCCGTGGTCAAAGAGGGTGGTAGCATCAGAGATGGGAATTGCGTTGAGTCAGCATTCCACAGTCTGCTTTTGGACAAACACTGTCCATCATGGTTTGTTTGATACCGTGGCAAATCATATTGTTACGCTTGAAAGCTTGACCGGATTTGATTCACAATCTCTTGCTAACATTGTGTGGGCCTTTGCTAAGGTTGAACTTCCTCATTGCCAGTTGTTCGGCAGAATTGCTGAGCACATTACTGAACTTCATAGCCTGGACGAGTTCACACCTCAAGCACTTTCCAATATTGTTTGGGCCTTCGCGACAGCTGGTATCTCTGATCAGAAGTTGTTCGGCAAAATAGGGGAATATGTTGTTCAGCTCTCAACTCTAGACAAGTTCACACCTCAAGCACTTTCCAATATTGTTTGGGCATTCCCAACAGCTGGAATATCTCATCCAGGGTTGTCCCGCAAAGTAGTTGATCACATCAAGAGAGTATTCCTTGTGTAAATTTAGTTTAGTTCATATTAATATTATTATGCGTTAGCCACATCCTTGTCTTCTCATCAATGGATGTATTGTGAACCTCAAGTATGAGTGGTACTGGACCTTGGTTCCTCCCTACGGGCATTGCGACCAAGTCCCCGCTCCTCCGCCCGTATGTATCCGCCCAAAACACTCCCGAATCTCGAATCTCTGCGAGCCTCTTTTTGTTTTGTCGTCACCTCCTCCAAAGAGCTCCAAAGGCACCACCACACATCATCGTCCACGAACACAGCATCCACTCATAAGTTGCGGCTGTAATCAATCAATAACATAGCGAATTGATCAGAATTTTACGCTGATTTCAACGCTACCACAGGTTCTGTTCGTGTTGCAGCCAGAAACGCATGAATTAGACATACCACAACATATAAACATTTTGGCACTCTTCGCGGGAGAATCAGCAAAAGACCGTCCCATCGGCTGTCATATACCAACCGGCAGCACCATGAACCTGCACCAACTCAACCCCCAATTTCTAAGTAAACCTGATTTATGGTACTGTGAAAGATAGACATTATGATCCTGAATTCTTTGACCAAGTGGCGAATCGCATTGTTGCCCATGAGGACTTGAATAGGTTTCACGCCACAACACCTTGCCAAACATACTCTGGGCATACGCAAAAGTCAGCCATCAATCTCCCCAACTATTTGACAAAGTTGCGAATCACATGATACATCTTGACAACTTGAGGGGCTTCACCCCCCAAGCGCTTTCCATTATACTTTGGGGCGTTAGCAAAACTTGGATTCTTCCATGACAATTTATTTTGAGAAGGTGGCTAATCACATGAGCAAAGACGATCATCTGCTGGACAACCTACAATGGGCAACAGATCTCAATGCTGATGTGGGCTTTCTCCGAGGCGAATGCTGAATATCCTCTGCTCTTTGAGAAGGTAACTGAACAGTTTGCTTGAATTTGAATAATTTGAATGAATTCACAACACATGCTCTATGTAACATCATTGGGGGCCTGAATAAATTTACTGATCCTCCCAATCACTACATGACAAAGTCCTCCAAACTGCTCAAACATCGTGATGAAGAATCGGGACAGCTAGCTATGCTATCTAAAGCATTATTTCCAGAAGAGAGAGAGAAATATGCTGGATTTCATCATGTACCGGTATGTGTGGAAGGAAACATATCAGTGACTCAGCAGTGTTGTCTATATTACTACAACTAAGATTTGAGCGCAACTACAGACAAGATGGTATGTGTAAGATGTTTGTCTGTATAGATCTGATTTGAATTGCTCTAACAATTGTATATGTCGACTTCTTTACATTTACAGATGATGCATTTACAGATGATGCTGCCTGGTGGAAAGAGAGTCACACTCTATCCAGGAGGAACAAGATGCTCTCTCAATGAAAACTCAATCCCTGCCGAGCGGCGGAAGCGGAAGAGGAACAACTTGATGATCACCAACTCCAACATGGCATTGATGAAATGAAGGAGAGGGTTGATTGTTACATTCAGGAAAGAGTTGATGTCCAAGAAGAGGCTAGACGGAAAGGTGTCTGAAAAAGGGTTTCAAAAAACCTCAGTGATGCAAAAAAGGCCGAGCTAAACTGCTCAGATGAATGGGGTGTCGGCACCCGAGAGGGAAGACGGAGGAAAAGAACCCGACCAAGCACGGTTTTCGAATCTCGGCTTCATTTTGAATGGTGTCCGCTACAAACTCATTATCCCCCTGATCGATTCGCCGGATGCAAAGATGGTGCCGCTCTTCACCGAACAATGTGTGCGTGTCCTTCTTATCATCAGTCCTGGGGATCTACACGTAATTTGGAAGAACCACTGTGCCACTCAGTATGGTAGAGGTCATTGCAACTTGAACGGTGGCAACGGCAGTCGTGAAGATTACAACATGGGTAATTGTACGTCCGTGATTGCCATGAGGGAGATTGCTAGATATTTTTCGGGATTGACGGCCATCCAGTTTGAAGATATCATCAAACACGTCCAATGTGTCAATTTGTTTGAGTTCTGTACAACGGAGGGTAACAAATTCCAACCGATGCCCTATAGGAACAGAGCATGAAATGAATCCGAAGGTGACAATCTTCAATCTCTTCTTGACAGCCTTGTCTGATCTCAAGGTACATACAATAGTCGCTTCTTCCGCAGGTAAAACTTGTGGTGTTGAAGAGCTTGTCCTGAACAAGCTAGAGAGTCCTTCAAAATTCATTAAGATCTTCCGCAAGACTCTTCGGCACCTCCAATTCAATCTAGTGCCACACGAGTCTAAGCCCTGTACATGATTGGGCAATTCTCAAGACCCGACAATGGAAAGATTTTTCCGCGATCTTGATGCCTGCACTTCAACAAGCGGGTGTTGTGAGTGCAGATGCTGAGACAATTGCCGAGAACCTGCAAAAGAATGTCAACATGCCCTTTGTCACAGACAATCCAAATGGGCTGGAGGACAAGTTTCAGAAGTATTTCTCAAAAGACGAGCGCATTGAAGTCTTCTCAAAGCTTGTTGGAAAGCCTATGGGTGAAGATGGAGAGTGCCAAAGTTGAAGATCAAGTAGATATCATTCAGATGTATGCTCCAAAATCACTGGTTGGAAATTTCAGGAGAGACTAGGAATGGATGCTCCCATCAGCTGGCACAACCTCACTGTCAAACAAATCCTCTCCAAACATGGGCAAAAACGGATGGGATTGCGAGGGTGAAAAAGTACGGTCTTGAAGCAGTTGTCAAACAACTCTCAGAAAGTGGCGAAAAAAGGATGGGATGCGAGGGTGGAAAAGTACGGTCTTGAAGCAGTTGTCAAAAGAACTCTCCGAAAGTGGCAAAAAAAATGGGATGCGAGGGTGGAAAAGTACGGTCCTGAAGCAGGTTGTCAAAGAAACTCTCCGAAAGTGGCCAAAGACGGATGGGATGCGAGGGTGGAAAGAAGTACGGTCTTGAAGCAGTTTGTCAAACAAACTCTCCGAAAGTGGCGAAAAAGGATGGGAAGCAAGGGTGGAAAAGTACGGTCTTGAAGCAGTGTTGGAGCAGTCGGGCTGCTGGAGGATCGGTAAGGTCAGCGCAACGCCGCGGTGGTAAGGCAAGAGCAAGCTGATGAAAACCAACAAATACTTGAGAGTCTTGTTCAAAGTGGAGAGCCTTTCTGGATCAAGGTGAAGAAAGGCGACATCACGGCAGTGAGAGGCCAAAAGTTATTCAGGAGCTACAATAAGAAGGTAGTCGGGGACTTTCCATCAGTCCAAGTATGTCATGGGACAATTGTGGGCTCTCCGGAGTTGCAAATATGAGAAAATTCCACATGGAAGGAACAAAGTGTTGGACACCATCACCTACAGTTCTGTATTAACCTACACATCCAGACAAAAATTGAAGAGGTGCACTCTCAAAGTCCCATATGGCATGCTCTCGCACTCAGACAATGGCAATGTTGTCTTGGCTTGGTTCTCGAAGAAAAATACATAATTTATATAACAACTATGGTATA
>JAHBBA010000096.1:0-74196 GCA_018806925.1 Skeletonema costatum | reverse complement strand
TCCGAGGTCGCCTTGCAGCAGATCACCAACGTAGGTGACGAACTGGATCGGCAGGGGCTGATCCAGACCGAGATTTTCCCGCACTTGCTCAATTGACGCCTCATCGGCCATATCTCCAGCGAAATAGGCCGCCGGATCCCCGGGCAGGGCCCGGGTCAGGATAAAGCACACGACCAGGATGCCGAAGACCGTGGGTACGGCCTGCAGCAGTCGGGTAAGAACCCGTTTGGATTTGACGCCCAGAGACACGGTGAACTCCTTGTTTAGTGGATCAGGCCGGCTTCAGCGGACGGATATCCATCTGACGGTGGAACCAGTATTCGTAGCCCTCCACACCCTCCTTGAATGCCACGTTCAGGGTTGGCTGCCACAGCGGAATGCGGGGGATGTCATCGAAGGCGATTTCGATCATCCGGGTGACATTCGGGGCGTAATCCGGGTGGGATATGGCCATGTCGAGCGTATCGTCGATCAGCTTGGCCATCTCGGGGTTGTCGTAATTGTAGGAGTTGAACAGGTTGCCCTTGATGTAGGCCCAGAAGAAGTAATAGTCCGGTGTGTTCAGCCAGCCACCGAAGTTCTCGAGGTGCAGGGGCAGCTTCTTTTCCACCAGGGCAATGGTGCGCCAGTTGGCGCCCGGAATTTTCTCAATGCTGGCCTTGATGCCAATCTCCGCCAGACCTTGCTGGATCAGCAGGGCTGTAGGCTCGGCCCAGTCGGCCACCGACAGGTTGAATGACAGGGGTACTTCGAAGCCGTCCTTGTAGGCCGTTTGCGCCATAAGGGCCCGCGCCTTCTCCAGGTTTTGTTCGTAAGGCGATTTCTGCGGCCAGGCAATGCTGGTGACCTGATCTGCGCCACCCCACATGGGAACACCCTGGCCATAGGCGGCCTGTTCGAAGATCTTTTCATAGGGAATGGACCAGGCCACGGCCTGGCGAACCCGCTTGTCCTTGAATGGCTCAAAGTCGAGGTTGGTACAAAGCGAATATATGCAGTTCTCGATCGGCGTGCTGACAACCTTTACCCCCTGCTTCTCAGCGAGCTCCTTGGCGTCTTTGTTGGGAATGTTTTGGGATGCCGAGACACTGCCACGCTCGATCAATGCCCTTCGGGTCGACTGCGCCGGCACCTCTCGCAGCATGACACGCTGGTAGCCAGGGAGCGGACCACAGGCCCAGTTGTCATTGCGTTCGTAAACCAGCTGCTCGCCAGCGTTCCACCGCATTACCTTGAAAGCGCCGGAGCCGGCGGGGTTGCGATGCAGGTATTCGGTTGCCCATGGGTCATCTGGCGTGGCGTTGGCTTTGGCGACCTCCGAGTTGATGATGATCGGGATCGGTGTGGCGAGATCGGGCAGCGCCAGTTTTGAAGGAAACGGCAACGTGATTTGGAAGGTCTGATCATCAATAGCCTTGAACTGATCCGGAGACTCAAGCCGGCCGGCTTTCATCTGGACCGTGGGGAAGCCACCGAGAGAGACCGCCCGGTCCAGTGACCATTTCACATCGTGGGCGGTCACCGGCTTGCCATCCCAGAACGTAGCGTCCTTGCGGATCTTGAAAGTCATCACGGTGCCGTCGTCGCTGATTTCCCAGGACTCGGCCAGTTCGGGTTGAACGTTGCTGAAGTCGTAACTGAATGAACCATCCGCAGTCTGCTTGGTACCGAAGCTGACCAGACGGTCGTAACAGTTGATTGCAACCTGGTAACTGGCGCGGTTGGTGCCCGAGCGGTGAATGTCCAGGCTGTTGATGGTGCCGCCAAAAACCACCACGGCGGTTTCATTGGATGCCGCCTGTGCAGCTCGGGGAAGCAGTTGGGCGAGGGTAAAAGGCTGCGCCAACGGGAACATGAGTGGGTTCGGAAAGGTTATAGACGGATTCATGGACGCAAGGGAGATGCAGGGTGCAACATCTCCATGGAAAGAATACAAAATTGCAAGAGGAAGCAAGATGGTCAGCCTTGCGAATCATTCAAGAAGCGGGCGAGGTGGGTGACCCACCTGGAGGAGAAGGCGGAGGAAGACTAAGACGAATTACAGCAAGAGAAAGATGGATGAAATCACAAAGACGACGTATGCGGCGGCAATGAGTGGAGATCTTATCCAGGACAGAAATGACCTCACGAGACGGATTACTGATATCATCACCAATCCGAACCAGAAGTGGAAGAAGGCAAAGGTGGATTATGAAATACCGCGCGACTATTTCTCCTAATTCAAATCCACAACGTGCTGGAGTATGACGAATAACTTATGGTAGTATATTTATGCTGCAGTAGACGGGAGATTATTAGAATGGAGTGGCACTCTGTTCTACTTTCAGCAGTGGGGAGTCAGAAGGGAAGCAACCTGGGGGTGAAAACTGACATTTGGATCATTTATGCGAGAAATATTACATGCTAAATCCACCATTTTACCGTATTCTGTCTTGTAATAGGGCCATCTAGCCAAAAAAGCTTTCTCAAAATTGGGCTTTAAGCCAGGTACTTCTCGCTTTCTACGTAGGAACAAATACAAATCCTACGCCGGTATGCTCTACAGGGCTTCTACGTGTCCTACAGGTAAATGATACAGCTAAATCCCAAACATATTAATTCCTACGTGGCTCTACAGGGATTTTTTGGCTGAATTTGGCTGAATTTACCACCTATAGGGGTAGGGCACCTCCGGCACCCCGAAATTACACGTTGCGCTCCATTCTGATCGGGGCCCCCGCGGGCCGATTACTAAACCTGTTTGCGGATAACGGCATATGAGTTGGTGTCCATCTCCCATCTCACAAGTCTCATCCTGTTGAACTCAGCTAATACATCCGCTTATGTCCTTGTGTCCGACTGATCGTTGTGGTGATATGGGAAGCAGTCTCTGCATGCGCGTAGACATGTTTTGTTTGAATGTGACAGACCTGCAAATTGAAATCAAATGATACCATTGATAGATTGTGGTGACCCCCAGGGACTGGGGTGAGTGGGAAGGCCTATGAGATGTGCTTATACTTTCATGCTATTCGCCTTTTTGTAAGCGTGGTGATTGTATGAAATTTTCTCTTCTTAAGACTCACGCTCTCATCACATGCACTGATATTGAGACTTTGTGTTTAAGTTTGAGAGCGTGAATGTATAAGGAACAGCACACGAGAGCTGATAACGATCCCAGTACAAGTACACAGCTCTTGTCGTCTGATTATAGATGGCCTACCTACTATTACTATCTCAGTCTAAGTATTGCTTTTCAGTGAATCCGAATTCAGACTCTTCTTCGACACCTTCTTTAGGTGTTACTTTCCTCACGAACAGTGATGGTGCAAGGTAGAATGGTAAGGCGCGTGAGGGGGGTCTGCCATTGACGGCAATTAGATTCACGGCATTGGGATCTGAAATTGGCTCGGCAACCTGATTCCATTCAAGGAAGCTAGTTGATCGGAAGCACTTCAGGCTGTAATATCTTTGGAGATGGTGTAGAGTCCGGTAGTTGAAAACCTCGTCCTACGATAGCTCCGCGTCTCTGAGGTCACAAAACATGTTCTCTCCGACTTTTGTTGGTACTAACCGTCAACTCTTTTGAATTTTATCCAACAGTAATCGAACACCTGCCCGAGTTGCGGCTGCATTTATGAAGACACATCACATGTGGTTTGTGGTGCTCATCGCCAGGTGGATACAAAATTTTACAATGAGTCTGTTTCCAGAGATGATTGAATGGTTAGAGGAGACTGATACAGATCCCCAAGTTGTCTATATGATTGATGAATTTCTCCCAGTGAGGATGTCAAGGTAGCTTCACTCTTTGCACATGATCTCCCGATCTATGGCTTTCTTGGCTAGCCTTATGGTTATGGATGAGGTAGGATTTAACAACTTTGTCTTTGTGGAAGGACGCATCCGTTTGCACTCTATCAAGTGATACCCACGGGGTGGACTGCTGAACGTTGGCGTTTGGGCTAAAGGTTTGATTCAACGTCTGCTGGGCCTTACCCTTACCCATCGTCAATGGGTTATCGCAATGCGATGGTACACTTTAAAGGTCCAGATGGATATACTCATGCTGAACATGAAACGGATTCCTGTCCAAAAATGCAAGACTTTCTGTGAGTCAATTCGCAGGATCTGCTGTTGCGTAATACATAGAGAGCTCTGAAAGAGAATTTTGAATCGCTGGGTAGCTCTCCTGCTGCTTGTGGGCTTTGGATTGCGGCAATGGAAGTGGCCATCTCTGCAGCCGAACATGCTCGTCGACAAGATGATCCTTCCTCTCACCGTCTCGATTAACAACCGGGCCAGACTATGCCCCAGGACAGTGGAAATTGTACCATAATATACGACACAAGAGCAAAGAAAACTATAACTATATGGTACAATAACAATAAAGCTTTTGCCGGCCTGTTACATGTCCTCACATGCATCAGCAGAGCTTCCCCCGTATCATATCACCTTGTTCAAGTTAGGTAGATGATGGAACCGCATGGCTTCTGCACCATGTAGCATGGGAATAAGTAGGCGGAACCCTTCAGATGTAAGTATCTACATGATTGAGTAAGGAGAAAGAGCGAAGACAATTTTGATGCCGTTCGGCATCACTCAGAAGCCTACCTTCTTCAATCCTCCTCCCTGCCTCCACGTTCGAGGTTCGAGTGCAGTACATCCAGATGTACAAATCAATCAATCTACAACACCAACAGCAGCTCCTTCATTAAGTGTCTAATTGTCTCCCCATTCTTCTCTGCCGATATTATCAACTTACCCTAATTTGTCAGTTAATTCGGGGGCCACGCCGAGTTGATGAAGCAAGACCGAAGACCGATTGATCTAACTTGAATGATCTAACTTTTCATGTGACGTAGGTAAATCTAGCGTCGGGTTTGCTCCAATCATAAACAAGATCGAGAGACCTACAAGTAGTGAATAGGAGAGGCCATCGAACGAAACATAATACATGCATCAATAATGAAGATCATATTGTTGGGTATGCTGCTTTACGTGACCACATGCAGTGGATTATCTATCAGCAAGATAAACAGTGAAATGGACAGATTGGAGAATGAAATAGACACTGACATCTTTATCCATATGACAGCAACGGGGCGTTGGTTGCCATCAACTATCTACAAATATGCCGACTTCAAAACGAGCCTTAACGTCATGGCCACAGAGGGTGTTGCAGGAAAGAAATTCTACATCGGTGAAGACGTTTCGAATGGACACATCTATGGCTTAGTGAACATTGCCGCCTTCCTTGCACAATCAATGAAAGAAACCATCAAATACGATGCTTGCGACGAGAACTCCTGGGATGTAGTGGGCGGAAAGTACCCTCTCTCTAATGCTTGCGGTCAACTAGGTCAGAGCTACCAAGATTACCATTGTTCGGAAGCAGAGAAGCACATGGAGTGTCCTATCGATCCCAATATGTCAATTTCAGCAGTGACACATGCTAAGTGGTATGGTGCTCCTGCCCCACTCTTCTGCGAACCCAAGACGGATGAGCAGCCTCACTCGGGCTTCTGGGACAACAGTTACCAGTGTAACAAAGGCTGGGCGAATCCTCCCGAGACTTGTGACGTATACGAAGGCCAGAAGGCGGGTAAATTTGATCAATCAAGGCCCTACGCCAGCAACACTGGCCGCACCGACGTCGAGGGCTGCTGTTTGGTGGGGAAGAGGTGTCATTCAAACAACTGGCGTGTGGTGAGTAAGATTAACTCGTTCTCACCCTAGCTCTTGAAAATCTTATTTCCACTCATCTCCTCAACACGATCTCTTTTTTTACAGCAATTTTGGCAAATTGAATTATTACCTTGGAGCGAGGGCTGCCAAGGAAGGTAGGTATTCAAAATATTGGTCAGTTGACTTCTGTAGAGACCCAGAGCAAATCTGTTCTTCGTCTGAGTACAAGGAGCTCAAATGGATATCAGGCAGTAAGTTTTAGTTTGCTATACAAGAACCATAGTTCTCAACCACATTCGTTTTAACATTTTTTACTCTCCTCTGCCGCCATGGTAGTGTTTTACTGGATGGAATCAGTGCAAAGCTACGATAGAGGAGGTTGGAGGTACACGGTAGAGCTTGCAAGGTTCGTGGAGAGCGGAATGCAAGGAACAAGCTTCATCGATGCAGTGTCGGGAATAGTCAATCGAGGTTGTCATAATCCGGTAAGTTCATATGTCTTTTGTTTCCTCATCCTCAGTGAATTAGATGGGCATCATCTCATTATCATCATTTCATTCCGCATTTTTGGTAGCCGTGTGGGACAGGTGCCGTCGATGGAGGACATGAGCGGTCTCAGAACTTCAAGAAAGTATTAGACACCATGTTTGCTGGCAGACCTCCTGATGTATCAAGTCCAATGAGCTCATCTAATATTCAAAGCCCGACAAAAAACAAAGCCCTCATCTCCATCAAAGCCGACTCCCTCTTCGCTGTCTCCTGCGAGTCAAACAAATGTGGCCCTTATCCTTATCGTCACGGCGATTGCTCTTAGCATGCTTATTATCTCGGGAGATTGATGACGTGATTAATCATCTTCCGGGAAGATGCTGAATGTGCAAGTATTGTGCATAAGTCGGAGGTCGGCATACTTCAAGCAGATACCGCATATTCCTTTTGGTCAACTGATTGGTGTGCGATCTGTGAAACAGTACTGCATGCAGTAGACACGTTGGTTGGATTGACAGACATCAAATGATACATAGAAGATGACTTTGCCCCCTACCCTGGGACTGGGAGGCCAATGAGATGTACGTATAATTTCTGACGCAATAGATTCCTTTTTCTTCATAAGATTTCTGAGATCTTTTTGTGAAGTATCCAGATCTCATCAACATGCAATATTGAGACTGTGTGTTTAGTTGCAGAGTAATTGTAGGATCATTTTAAGGATGATACAAGCTCGTTGTCTGATTATAGTTGCATATTATCTATTGTTTTGAGTGAAGCCGAATTGGATCATTTCATTTGCATGCATTAGCCCGGAGGGAGAGCAACAGTACTTATCGTAACAGGTAACAGCTTTGATTTGGTAACAAGTGCGTTGAGATGGACATCTCATAAAAATTTTGCTCCTTCAGCAAGCGAAAGATCCATCAAAAATGGTGATCGCACATGGCTTCCTCGCATGCACTAGCACTCTAGCTAAGACAATATCAATCCGAGGTCACAGCATTTCACGACTCTCGCCTGGGCAGCAGTAGCAGTGGAATATTTTTAGTTCGCTGAGGGTTCTTGAGTCTCATAGACATCTATATAGTCCTTAAAAGCTACGAGCACCGCCGACATTTACTTACCTACTCGTGTCACCCACCGCGCATATCATTGGTAAAAATATTAGGTGAGTCCTCTCGGTCGATGGATGGATAGATGATCAATAATGTCGATCATTTTAGACGGAGGGACAGTGTTCTTTTGATGAATACTGGTAGGCATGCCATGTGTTATCGTTTCATTGTTTGCCTCTGCGCATTGCAAATTGAAGCTTGCACATGACACATGATATTATATCCGTCGCTAATGTCATTGCTTATAACTCTACTCTTCCACTAACAATATCATCACTTCTTCTACATATATTTATGAATTATTACAGTGCATAAAAAGAGCTACAATTTAACGTCAGAATCATGAAGTTATCCACTGCAGCAGCGGCATTGCTCCTCCTCTCCGCTAACACGGTGGATTCCTTCACTCCAACTCATCAATTCAAATCATTGCAGTTGAGACAACAGCAGAATGAGGAGAGTGTGATTGTAAATTATAACAATGTTGGTCATCAGGATGGGGAAAATAATGACCATGAGGGAGACAAAAGTACACAACGGTTTGGGATGAATATTATGGGGGTGCTTAGTAGTCAACTTTATGCTACCAAGGTAAGATATAACAACGAGGGGGGGAGGATTTGTTGATGCTGCTCTTTCTTCTGTGCATTGACAATATATATTGAATTATACTACTACTTTTCCACTGCTAATATCTCACTCTCGTTTCATTCATCTCTCTACTCATATTTGCTGACTAATGACTAATGTATTTATTTTCTACACTAACCACCGACACATCCTACAGGCATTGGCCGCTGGTCTTGCAGGAGTAGTCACTGCATCCATTGGCACGGGGGATGCTCTTCCTCCTACCACAATGAATGATGCTACTACCACCGGGAAAGAAGCAGCAACATCAATGACGGTAATGGCCAACATTGAAAGTGTGGAGAGTATGCCCAAATCGTCTATTGGGTCGGATGCCGGGACAATGATGAACAACCTTCCACAAATTCTTATTGCAGATACTGCTACATTGGAAGCACCACCAGCAAAGGAGGTTGATGGTACTGCTACAGCAACTCCTCCTGCAGCAAGTGTTTGTGGAACGTTCAAAAGGTTGAAGACGCGGCAAAGGCTGCACTTGCGGAGAAATTAGCATTGGAAAAGAAATTGGCAGAGATTAGGTCAGATAGTGCAAAGAAGGCGGCTGAAAAAGTGAAATCCGTGGATGTGGCACCAACACCAACAACACTGGCGACAACAGTACCATCATCACCATCAACAACAAGCACAATTGGAGATCGTGACAAATTAATTGCCGAGGAAGAAGCACGCATCGAGGCAGCAAAACGTGCCCAACTCGAAAAGATCTACAAGGAGCAAGAAAAAGGACGTCTCGCCGCAGAAAAAGATGCCGAAAAAGCACGTCAAGAACTAGAACAACGTGCCGAAAAGGCAGCACAAAAGGCCCGTGCCGATGCAGAGAAGAAGGCTATTGAAGCAAAGATCAAATCGATAAAGGATCGTGAGGCAGCGACTGCTGAGCAGGCCAAGCTGAAGTATCAGGAGGCGGAGAAGGCACAGGCGGCTCGTCTGAAAGCCGAGGAGAACCGACGTAAGTTGGAGAGGGAGAGTGTGGATGTGAATACCTCGTTGGAGTATCTTCGTCAGGTTGAGGAGGCGAAGAAGGCGGAGGCGAAGACAGCTGATTCTATTCGAATCAAAGCGATTGAAGAACGTATTAAGTTGGATCAGGAGATTAAGCAGGTTAAGGGGAGGGAATTTGATGAGACTATGGAGGATATTGCATTGGTGGCCGTTCCGAGTGCTATTATTGCAGGGGTCGTTTATACTTCGGGAGCATTGAAGAGGGAGAATGAATTTGAGTCGAACATGATTGGTAGGGACCCTTCTTCGTCTACGCCGTATGGAATGCAAGACAATGGAGAGAATTCTGGTCCGTTTGGAATGAATAATCCTTTTGGAGGCAATCAGGAAGAGAATCCTGCTCCGTATGAAATGGATAATCAGGGAGGTTACTCGGAACCATCTTCTCCACCTGATGCTCCATCAATGCAGGGAATGCCATCCACTTTTAATGCCCCTACCGAGAACAAGAGTCAATTCGGTGGAGGAGGAATGCCTCCGAAAGCAAAAAGTTCATTTGGTAAAGCACCTTTCAAAGGCGCAGCTGATAGTAAGGGTTCATTCGGTGGAGGAGGTATGCCGACAGCGAAGACTGCTACTCCTGTCCCTAAAGGAAACATGGTTGGGCAGACTACTGGGATGCCAAAACAGGCTGAAAGCAAAACAAAAGCATTCGGTAATGTATCCCCGGCTCCAGCGTTCCCTGCATTTCAAACACCTATAAAAGGCAGAGATACTTCTGGTGGGAGTGGCAATGGGATTGGATCGACCCCCACCGGAGCTGGGATGCCAAAACAAGCTGAAAGCAAAACGAAAGCGTTTGGTAATGTGTCCCCGGCACCTGCGTTTCCTGCTTTTCAAACTCCTTTGAAAGGCAGAGACACTACCGGTGGAAATGGCAAGGGGAAGGTTGGATCAGGACCCACTGCATTTGGGAAGGCTTCACCAAAAGGCACCCAAGGAACTCCGCTGAAGCAGAGTTCCTCCACAATTCCTTCCGCTTTCGAGAAGACTCCACAAAAAGGATTTATTGGTGGGCAGAAAGATGCTGGATCCCCTCCTGTGCTCAAATCATCAGGAATGTCTCCTCCGAAAGGCTCAGTTGATAGCAAGAGTCCTTTTGGTGGAGGTGGAAGAGGAATGCCGTCGAAATCTGCTGCTCCTTCTGCGTTTGGAAAGGCACCTTCGAAAGGCTCAGTTGATAGCAAGAGTCCTTTTGGTGGGGGAGGAATGCCGTCGAAAGCTGCTGCTCCTTCTGCGTTTGGAAAGGCACCGTTGAAAGGATCGCCCGACAGCAAGAGTCCTTTTGGTGGAGGAGGAATGCCGTCGAAATCTCCTGCTCCTTCTGCGTTTTGGAAAGGCACCTTCAAAAGGCTCAGTTGATAGCAAGAGTTCTTTTGGTGGGGGAGGAATGCCGTCGAAAGCTGCTGCTCCTTCTGCGTTTGGAAAGGCACCGTTGAAAGGATCGCCCGACAGCAAGAGTCCTTTTGGTGGAGGTGGAGGAGCACCATCAAAGACTGGTCCTGCACCGATGTCGTTTGGAAAGGCACCGACGAAAGGAGCGAGCGATGGAGGGTCGGCATTCACCCCTAGTATGTCGCCCAAATCTGAGTCCACCTTCGGTAAGGCACCTTCAAAAGGCTCAGTTGATAGCAAGAGTCCTTTTGGTGGGGGAGGAATGCCGTCGAAAGCTGCTGCTCCTTCTGCGTTTGGAAAGGCACCGCTAAAAGGAACATTCAAAGGAGGATCCCCAGGGATGCCATCAAAAGCTGATTCTGCAGCGAGCCCAGCATCCTTGAAGGAAAGTACGGTTGGAGGAATGCCAGATGCTAAAGGGCCTTCCCTCGGAATGCCGCCCAAAGCCGAGTCTGCAGCTAGTTCAAAGTCATTTGGTAAAGCACCATTCAAGGGTACAGCCGAGAAGAAGGGTCCCTTTGGCGGAAAAGATTTTATGAGCAAGGAGTCGATTAAGGGACCTTTGGAAAGTCGCTGTCAGAAAAGATTATGGATACCAAGAAGGGCAGTGCTACTGCATTTGGAGGGGAGAAGAAGAGTCCGTTTGGTGGAGGAATGCCAAAAGCAAAAGGTGCCGGTTCTGCATTTGGTAAAGCACCTTCAAAAGGAGCTGGCGACAGCAAGGGTCCATTTGGTGGTGGAGGAGGAATGCCACCAAAAGCACAAGCTCCCGGTTCTTCATTTGGTAAAGCACCGATGCCGATGAAGGGTCCTGCTGAGAAGGGTGCATTTCGGTGGAGGGAATGCCACCAAAAGCACAAGCTCCCGGTTCTTCATTTGGTAAAGCACCGATGAAGGTCCTGCTGAGAAGGGTGCATTGGTGGAGGAATGCCAACAAAAGGTCTCTCAGTTCTGGAAAGCACGATGAAGGGTCCCTGCTGAGAAGGGTGCATTGGTGGAGGAATGCCACCAAAAGCACAAGCTCCCGGTTCTTCATTTGGTAAAGCACCGATGCCGATGAAGGGTCCTGCTGAGAAGGGTGCATTTGGCGGAGGAGGAATGCCACACAGAAAGGTGCTGCTCCTAGTTCGTTCGGAAGGCACGATGAAGGGTCCTGCTGAGAAGGGGCATTGGTGGAGGAATGCCACCAAAAGCACAAGCTCCCGGTTCTTCATTTGGTAAAGCACCGATGCCGATGAAGGGTCCTGCTGAGGCTGAGAGAAGGGTGCCATTCGGGTGAGGGGAATGCAGGAATGCACCAAAAGCACAAGCTCCCGGTTCTTCATTGGTAAAGCACCGATGAAGGGTCCTGCTGAAAGGGTGCATTTGGCGGAGAGGAATGCCATCCAGAAAGGTGCTGCTCCTAGTTCGTTCGGAAAGGCCCGATGAAGGGTCCTGCTGAGAAGGGTGCATTTGGTGGAGGAATGCCACCAAAAGCACAAGCTCCCGGTTCTTCATTTGGTAAAGCACCGATGCCGATGAAGGGTCCTGCTGAGAAGGGTGCATTCGGTGGAGGAATGCCACCAAAAGCACAAGCTCCCGGTTCTTCATTTGGTAAAGCACCGATGCCGATGAAGGGTCCTGCTGAGAAGGGTGCATTTGGCGGAGGAGGAATGCCATCACAGAAAGGTGCTGCTCCTAGTTCGTTCGGAAAGGCACCGATGAAGGGTCCTGCTGAGAAAGGGTGCATTTGGTGGAGGAATGCCAGCCAAAAAGCACAAGCTCCCGGTTCTTCATTTGGTAAAGCACCGATGAAGGGTCCTGCTGAGAAGGGTGCATTGGTGAGGAATGCCATCGCAGAAAGGTGCTGCTCCTAAGTTCGTTCGGAAAGGCACCGTTGAAGGGTCCTGCTGAAGGGGGCATTTGGGTGGAGGAATGCCACCAAAAGCACAAGCTCCCCGGTTCTTCATTTGGTAAAGCACCGATGCCGATGAAGGGTCCTAGCTGAGAAAGGGTGCATTTGGTGGAGGAATGCCGAACCAAAAGCACAAGCTCCCGGTTCATTCATTTGGTAAAGCACCGATGAAGGGTCCTGCTGAGAAGGGTGCCTTTGGTGGAGGAATGCCATCGCAGAAAGGTGGTGCTCCTAGTTCGTTCGGAAAGGCACCGTTGAAGGGTCTGCTGAGAAGGGTGCATTCGGTGGAGGAATGCCACCAAAAGCAGCAAGCTCCCGGTTCTTCATTTGGTAAAGCACCGATGAAGGGTCCTGCTGAGAAGGGTGCATTTGGTGGAGGAATGCCACCAAAAAGCACAAGCTCCCGGGTTCTTCATTTGGTAAAGCACCGATGCCGATGAAGGGTCCTGCTGAGAAGGGTGCATTCGGCAAAGGGCCGATGCCATCACAAGCAAAATCTGCTTCATTTGGGTAAAAAGCACCGATGAAAGGCTCGCCTGATAGCAGAGTCCTTTTGGGGGTGGAGGAGGAATGCCATCAAAGAAAGGTTTTGATCCTAGTTCGTTCGGTAAGGCACCTTTGAAAGGAGCTAGTAGTGGGGGTCCTTCGTCATCCTTTGGAAAATCATCATCCGCGCCACTGTTTCCAAACAAAGGAGGAATTGTAGCAGACAGTGACTCATCGTTTGTTGCGAGAGATATCTTACTAGATGCAGAACTCGGAAGAGGCTCGCCTGAGATTAGAAGTGACGAGCCACCGCCCTCAAGCATGCCACCATCCCCCAAAAGCATCATCCAATCGTCGTCCATGTTTGGTCTAGGTGAGCATTCGGAAGTCCGCATCGAGACAATCCGTCGGCTCAATGCCTCCTAAAGGTTCAATGCCCACACCAAGGGTTCTCGTCAGTGTCTCCTCCGATACAAACTACCTTCAAGTGGAGCAGTCAATGCAACCGACCAATGCGCCTTTGGCAGCGGAATGAACCAAGCTCCTCCTCAACCCAACAGAGGATCTCAAAGTCAAAGCAGTGCAGGATCAAATGTGAATCCTTCTGGTGGCGGAGATGCTCGTGCGGGTCGATCGACGAGACAGCCTATGTCTGATAATTTCACTCCCAGTACGAACATGAGTACAAATCAATTTGCTGACGGGCGACCAGCTAGGAGCCAACAGCAGCCTCAACCGACCACCAATGTCCCCCCACCTCGTCAAAACTTTTCCCAACCGCCACCACAATCAGCTAGTGATTTCAAGCAAGGGCCTGCGGACTGGAAGAATCAAGCATCTCCATCACCTATTGGTCAATTCAGCAACTCTGTGCGGGATCCACAAAGAGCAGGTGGCACTCGCCTAGGCTCTCTTGCGTCAAGTCGACAATCTCAATCACCTCCAGGATCAGCTCGTCCAACTGCAACAGATTCTTTTGATAATAATGAGCAGCAATACTCTGGCGATCCTGCTGGACCTGGCGACTACCAGGAAGTGACCGTAACAGATCCTCGAACTGGCGATAGAAGAACGATCAGGATACCGAATCCGAATCAAGGTGGAAACTGAGACAAGTAAATTGAATGTCGACTTCATATTTCTTACAAAATGTGCTAGTGTAGAGGGATCGTAACTTAAAACAATCCGTTACACCAACACTCATTGCTCATTTTCTGGCTAAACGATGATGCACTTGAGCTTGATACAATAATATCTTTAAGTATATCGCGAGATGGAGATAAGATAGGATTTACTAATTTTTGGTCCCATTCGGACATGCCTTTGACATTACCCCTGAGTGGAGATTCCCAGTATCCTCATGTGTGCGGGACGCAAAATAATGTGAATTATAACATTTTTGCTATTTAGAGTTCGCACTATGCTACTTACTGGCTTTCAAACATCGCATTGATGTGATCAGGAGTCTTCAGAAAGATCTCATATAAATCAGATGACCAAAAGGAATAAACATAGTATATCTCTCATAGGCCTCCCACTCCCCCCAGTCCCTGGGGGTCAACACAATCTATCAAGGTATCATTTGATTCAATTTGATGTCTGTCAATTCAACAAACATGTCTACGGCATGCAGAGATTGTTTCACATATCACACACGATCAGTCGACCAAAAGGACATAAGCGATGTATAAAGCTTCAACAGATGAGACTTTGAGAGGGAGATGACACCAATCATATGCCGTATCCCAAACAGGTTTAGTAATAAATGTAGTGTCAAGATAATCAACTCTTGAATTGTTGGCATCCAAAACAAGATTTTCCAGGATGAAGTTGTAGCTGTCAATAACTGTTGGCGACCGCCAGTCAGTTGGTTGGCACTTGCCAATCATGTCTCCAATTGGATTGTGGTGTATTGACCTCAGATACAACTTGATCTCACCATCAATTTTAAATATTTCTTCATTTGTCACAACGCTTGTCATTTCATCTCTCCATTGCTTGAGAGAATAAGGAGCTTCACCTGGCCAACCCGCTGGATGTTGCCCAACACCAATAACGAACTTAGTACAATTGCGAGTATGATAGTACTGCTCAAAGAATTCAGTGGAGAGATCGCTTTGGATAGTTTGCCGGTGCCATAGATGAAACGATGGCCAAGATTATTGGCCCAGAAAGCATAAACTAGATGGTACGAGTGGTGAGAAACCGACCACACAAATCTTGCTCTCCTCATCTGTTGCCCCCTTCATGCGTTTGCTTGAATCAACATCCAGCCCAGTCCCACCGTGTGCACGTAGTTCGAGTTCTTTTAACTCTGTCCTCGAATTTTTGCTGCCTCAATATCCAAGCATTGACTGCCCCAGTTTAAGATTGAAGCCCAAATCTAATTGGTGCTGCTTGAGTTTTTCCAACCATGTATTGTTCCTCCAAACAAAGTTGAATGCTTCCAAATGACTATTATTCATCGGTACTGCACAGCGTTCAGATATCTCATCACGACAGTCCTGCGGTTGATACCTAGTACTGAGTGGCCCGTAATTGGCACTTTTACTTTTATCCATCATCCAATGTCCTTCTTGTAATTGTTCTTTGCCTTCGGAGGTGCTGCTTACTTCTGTTTCAATAGTTAAAGTCGATGAGCTAGAGGTGATTTGATTCCGTGCTGGGTCTTCCAAACAATCCTTTTTGAAGTCATACTCAAGCCATTTTGTGAAATTCTTTGTTCGCATTGGTGAAGTTAACCCAAAGCTATTGCAAAGAACAACAAAAATTTCTAAGTTGTACTGCCCAGGTGGGAGCCACACATTTTTGTATGATCCGCAATAGAGATCATTAACATTAAATACAGAAGGATGGTACTCCCACTCTTCGAGAAGAGCAGCAGTGAGCTGCCTGAGATCCTCCCCATTAAATCTGGGTGGGGGGCATGTTGCAACCATTGTAGTATAATCCATTTGTAAACATATCTCGCGGTGTGATGACGGATAGTGCCAAATGCTTGTCTTCTTTGAGCTGATAATTTCAATTGCTTGAGCGTCGGTGGAAGGCGCAATTGGAATATGACGACGACGTAGATTTTGTTCAGTGTTATGGTAGCTTGCTAGTGGTGGTCTATGTTGTTGTTGGGACGGTGTGTGCTGAATAATTTGTGTGTCGTTTGTATCATAAACAAATGCAACAAGGACAAAGCTGATGCCTGTCACAGTCCGTCGTCCCGTAGATTGTAGGTGCGCCGCGCACCCCAGGGTCCAACCACCAAATCTTGGCGATTTTCGTTCCCACACCATTATTATTATTATGTATGATCTATGTTAAGGCCCTGCATTGAATAAATATATACTTGCGAGAGAACTAGCTAATTAGTTATGGCGCCTTCTTTTTACGGATATCACGTGGTAGATGGCAGGGTTAATATGTATCTTAGGGTACACAATAAATGCAAGAGTGCGCCCCTTTTTTGCTCTAGATAATTTTCATGATAATTTGCATATTAAGGGGTGCCCCCTAGCAGACTAAAAAGTGGAAACCGTGCTATCGGCAGCAACAACGGTTGTCTGCGTTTCGTTTCCTCCGATCTGCAGCTGCTTACCTTTGAACTTTTCAGTTGACACTGCCTACAATGCGGGCAGTGTTTCGGAGTCATCCTGCATATTCTAATGAGAGTCACAAGATTGGCAGAGTGCAAATGCCCATAATTCCTATTGTTATCACCTACAAAACAGACGGTAATCCATCTTCTTCAACCTCATCACACCCAGCCAGTTCTGCAAGGGCTAAGTCAGATGGCAGACATTTCACGGGTTTAATTTTCGCCGAGCCCGCTTAATCACAGTCTTCATTAATAGCCTCTTTGGAATGGCATGATACTTCTTCGCCTATTTGTTGTTTGTTGTTGTTGTATAGCCAAAATTCCTACTTGTGTGGTCTACGTAGGAATTTATACCAGAAAAATTTGAGGTCAGATGGCTTTTAAAGTGTTATGTAAAAGGAGGATAGACGGGGACACACATAGTCACGGACCGGGTGTCCCTCTAGAGGACATGTATGGAAAAATAAAATCTAAAGATGAGAACCCCGCCCGATCATCATGATGTCGAGATGCACGCACTTGAACTTGAACTTTCCTCCACTGGCAGTAGCCTGATATGCTCCTCAATCAACACAGAAGTATTTATTGTACGCAGGAGTCATACTAAACATTCATTGTTGTCATGATGATGTTACGTCAGTGGAGTCGCCGCTCCGTTTCGTCAACTCTACGCCGCAGCCTGCAGCAGCGGCGGTCCAGTGATCAAAAGCACCAACATTGGTGGAGGAAGAGCCGCCGTATCCACCATTGCTAATAATTCATCATGGATCCACCAACGTTCCCTTGGCAATGATGCAGATGAGAATTTCTTTCGTCTACCAACAACGGCTGCTCGTGTATTTTTCTTCGGCAGCGGAGGAGTATCATCCTGAGCCGCGGCCATTCAAGAAGTTAATGGCGGCCAACCGTGGTGAAATTGCCACACGTATTCTAAGAGCAGGGACAGAACTAGGTTGCTCCACCGTAGGAATTTACAGTCACGAGGATAGATTCACTCAACACAGATATAAGGCAGACCAAGCCTTTCAATTGTATCCAGTGACAAATCTCCCGTGGCGGCGTATTTGGACATTCCTACGATTGTGGAGTTGTGTGTTCAGAATGGTGTGGAGGCGGTTCATCCTGGGTATGGTTTGTTGAGTGAGAATGCCAATTTTGCCAAGAGTTTGGAGGAAGCTGGAGTGAAATTTGTAGGCCAACGGTGGACAACTTGAATACGTTCGGAGACAAGACGTCTGCAAAAGAATTGGCCATCAAGGCGAATGTACCAATTATTACTGGAAGCGATTCAACATTCTCCACACCATCCGAGGCAAAGGAATGGATTGAAGACCCTAACAATCCAATTAACTTATCCCGTTATTGTCAAGGCAGCCATGGGAGGCGGGGGGCGTGGTATTCGTATCGTTCCTACCGCAGATGACTTGGAGAGCATGTTCCACTTGGCGAGTAATGAAGCATTGAATGCGTTCGGGGATGGGAGGTGCTTTGTTGAGAAATATGTTGATCAGCCTCGTCACATTGAAGTCCAATGCTTGGGTGATGGTACCGGGAATGTTATCCATCTGTTTGATCGTGATTGCTCTGTGCAGCGTCGTCATCAGAAAGTTATTGAGACTGCTCCTGCGACCGGGTTGAGCAGGGAGACTAGGCAAAAAATATTCGATGATGCTGTGAGAATGCTATCGTTGAATAAGTACAGGAACGCCGGCACAGTTGAGTTCTTGGTTGACAAAGATGGGAACCATTATTTCATGGAGGTAAATCCAAGGTGAGTTGTAAATATTGCTGCTTTGTGCCGGTTGAGTGTATCTTATTCGTATTACTTCCCCTATCTCACATAATGTTTACTGCAACATAAAAGAGTGCAAGTGGAGCACACAATTACCGAGGAAATCACAGGAATTGATATCGTCCAATCTCAAATCCTCATTGCGTCTGGCAAGACATTACCTGAAATTGGGTTGACCCAGGATTCTATTCCAGAACCCACAATGTATGCGATGCAATGTCGAGTCACAACCGAAAACCCTGCTCACGACTTCAGGCCTGACACAGGAACTATTGACGTGTGGAGAATGCCGGCTGGGTTTGGCATTCGATTGGACGACGGACCTGGATTTCCTGGTGCTAAGATTACACCACACTACGACAGTCTTCTTGTGAAAATTACTGCAAAGGCACGAGATCGTAAAGCCGCAGCGGCCAAGCTTATTCGTGCCCTTCGAGAGTTTCGTGTTCGTGGCGTGCAGACAAACAAATCTTTCCTGCTGAATGTATTGAACCATAGGGATTTCCTTGACGGAGAAGTAACCACAGGGTTTATTGCCCAAAATCCTGACTTGTTGTCTCCTTTGAAAGAAAAGGATCGTGCTCAAAAATTGCTTCAATACATCGGGGAGGTCCTTGTCAATGGTACACCCAAAAGTCTTGGAGCCACAGGTGATCCTCCCAGCCAAGTTGATCCCATTGTGCCTCAGATTGACATGCAACGTGAGAAGAATAAATCTCTCAAGCAAATATTTGATGAAGAAGGGCCTAGTGCCTTTGCCAAGGCAGTGAGAGAGCACAAAGGATTGCTCGTTACGGATACTACTTGGCGTGATGCTGTGAGTTTGTTGCTGCATTGCACTGTATTGTATGCACTCTGACACTCGGTGCTTATACTCACATGTTTCATCTCCTGCTCCCCTTCATTCTATTAATACTCCAGCATCAAAGTTTGTTGGCCACCAGACTAAGGACAATTGACATGCTGAACATTGCAGAGCCTACATCAGTTGCTTTGAGAAATGCATACAGTGTAGAGTGTTGGGGTGGCGCAACATTTGATGTGTCAATGAGATTCTTAAATGAATGCCCTTGGGAGAGGTTGACGAGTTTGAGAGAAGCTGTCCCTGACATTCCTTTCCAGATGCTACTCCGCGGTGCCAATGCAGTTGGATACACCTCGTACGCTGACAATGTCGTCTTCAAGTTTTGTCAACTCGCAAAGGATTCTGGAATGGACGTATTTCGTGTATTTGATTCTTTGAATTACATCGAGAACATGAGACTCGGAATTGATGCTGTTGGTCAGGCTGGAGGAATAGTTGAAGGTGCCGTTTGTTACACCGGCGACGTCTCAGATCCCGAGCGAGGTTTGTATGATCTCGAATACTACCTTCACTTTGTCCGTGAGTTGGAGGCCGCAGGAATTCATGTTCTAGCTATCAAGGACATGGCTGGGTTGCTAAAACCTAATGCTGCATCTATGCTGGTGGGTGCAATTCGAAGCGAATTTCCCAACCTTCCGATTCATGTTCATACGCATGATACTGCTGGCACGGGAGTTGCAAGTATGCTGGCTGCAGCTCATGCCGGTGCAGACGCTGTCGACGCCGCAACAGACGCGTTAAGTGGCACAACAGCACAACCTTCACTGGGCGCACTCGTTGCAAGTACAAAAGGGACGGATCTTGATACAGGCCTCAGCCTTCACGAGGTATCGAAGCTCAATGAATATTGGGAGGAAGCAAGAGGACTGTATGCTCCATTTGAAAGTGGTCAGAAGTCTGGAAGTGCGGACGTTTACATTCATGAGATGCCTGGAGGGTGAGTGCCACAAATACACATGTCGATGCACATTTTCATCTCATCTCTTGCAGTAGGTATGCTAACTATCTTCTTACTTTTTCCGTTTCACAGTCAATACACCAACCTCCTCTATCAATCTACTCAACTTGGTTTGACTGGTCAGTGGAGTCATGTAAAGACAGCATATGCAGCTGCCAATCGTCTATTGGGAGACATTATCAAGGTAACTCCTTCATCCAAGGTGACAGGGGATTTAGCGCAGTTCATCGTCGCCAATAACTTGACAGAGCGTGAGGTTGTGGAGAAAGCAGAAGAGCTCTCGTTCCCCAACAGTGTTATCGAGTATTTCCAGGGTTACCTTGGGATCCCTCCGTTCGGATTTCCAGAGCCACTGAGATCTAGAGTGCTTAAGGGTAGGACGATCGAGGGAACCAGTGGGCTGAGTTGTTTCGATGGCCGACCAGGAGCGCAGCTGCCACCCTATGATTTCGATCTCAATCGCAAGACATTGGAAGAGAAGTGGTCAGCAGACAAAATCTCTGATCACGATGTCATGTCACACGCCATGTATCCTCAGGTCTTTGATGAGTTCATGGAGCGCCAGGAGGAGTATGGAAAATTGTCGTACCTTGACACCCGCACATTCCTCACTGGAATGAAAGTAGGTCAAGAGCTGAACGTGTCACTTGAGAAGGGAAAGCAATTGATTGTGAAGTTGATCAGTGTTGGTGAAACTACAGACGATGGCATCGTCAATATTCAATTTGAGTTGAACGGCCAGCCTCGTTCCGTCCACGTGAAGGATAAGCGCTCAGGAGTTGCAGAAACGAAGCGTTTGAAGGCTCTCAAAGGTGTGACTGGCTCCATTGGTGCCGCTATGCCTGGAGTTGTATTGGAAACCAAGGTAAAGAAAGGTGATAAGGTTGTGAAGGGAGATCCATTGGTACTCATGTCAGCGATGAAGATGGAAACTGTGATCACATCTCCATGCGATGGAGTTGTGAAGCAGGTCGCGGTAACAGCAGGAGATCAGCTAGATGGAGGTGATCTGTGTGTAGAGATCGATGAATCGTAAAGATTTTTGTGGTCTTGGTGATTGTGATAATTTACGTTAGTAGGGGTAATATTCTAAGCTTATATATCGTTACCAACTTATCAAAGTATGCTCATTGAGGCGAATAAGTCTCCTAATAATGTTCTCAAACAACACTTGATCATAGTCGGTAATTTTGTCGAATTGTTGGTTCTCATCACCTGTCATGGCAGCAAACTGAGTCATTATTTCATTCACACCATTGCTTCCATCGCAGAGACCAAGCAGTTGTCCCTCAAGATCGTCTACTAATTCGAACCACTCATCCTTAGGATTGTGCATGGGTCGTCCAGGCATTCTGACAACAGTCTTTGTCTCCGAAATATCATCCTTGTCAACTGTAAATGTATTCTTGTAATCGACTGCACCAGCTCTAATCGGGAAAGAAGGCTGCGTCATCAATCCATTCTTCTGCTCTTCTCCCAAAAGTCTTCGAACATTGGCATCCTTTCGTCTTATAACGTAGTCTCCCATGACGAGTATTTCTATCGTACCCATGGAAGAGAGGAAGCTCCTCACAGCATTACGTGGTGTCTCTACAATGGGCTCGCTCTTTAACGTATTGAAACTGGTATTTAACACCATTGGAACTCCCGTAGCTTTGTAAAATGCGGATATCAGTTTGTGATAGAACGGTTCTGCCTCTGGAGTCACAGTTTGCAATCTGGAGGAACCATCAACATGGGTAACTGCCGGGATCTTGTCTCGCTTCGACTTCGTCACTTGGGCTGTCAACGACATGAATGGACTAACATTATTGTTGGCTGCTGCGGCGTAGTCACCAAGATCAAACCAATCGGACGCCTCCTCGGCGAGACAGCTTGGTGCAAACGGACGGAAGCTCTCACGCTTTTTGACAAACTCATTGATGAAACGGACTAAACCTTTTTCACGTGGATCAGCCAGAATACTACGATGCCCAAGCGCTCGAGGGCCCATTTCACTCCTCCCATTGTAAATAGCGACAACACCCCCGGAAGACATCTCTTCTACAAGAATATCGATGCGTCTCTTTTCGTCTTTAATAATCTCTACGTCCAACCAAGGTTCTGCCCAAGCAACCGCTTCGGTCATTTCAGCCAAGGTGGGGAGTGGCCCAAGGTAAGGTGATAACGGTTCGTTCCATAGCTTTGGTGCGGTCTTCTCCTCCCCAGCTTGACCTCCAAAGAGTCCATAGGCACAACATCCGACAGCAACTCCATCATCACCCGGATAGGGGGGCACGAACGCATTTTCAAAGCCAAGCTCTCTGCACAATCGACCATTCAATACACTATTCAACGCAACTCCACCTGCCAAACACAAATTTGTTTCACCCGTTTGCTCCTTAAAGTGTTTGACAAAGTCCATGCCAACAGTTTCAAGATCTGTTTGCATTCGAGCTGCTAGACCAATGGCATCTAATGCAACTCTAGTAGGAAGTTGCTTCTCTGCAATTGTCGTCGACCCACTCTCACTACTTTTCTCCTCACTGCCATCCTTCTCTTCTGTCGGTCCCTTGTAATCATTATCATCAAAATCATATCGTTTTGTACGGATCATATTCCCCTCATCATCAAACATGTCCGAATCTACCCTAGAAATGAACGGCATACCCTTCATACTCATTCGATTAATCTTCAAATCGCCATCTTTGTATAACGTCCCCTCCACAATTGGCGTGTCAATCATTTCGGGAATAATTCGTTGCTTCATCTCCCCCTCCTTTTCACTGTCCCACGCATGATCTTGCCAGGGAGCCAACCCCATAGCTTTGCCACAGGCATTCCAATCTCCAAAGATGTGAGAGCTAGCACGTGAATAGAGTGCTCCCAAAGAATCCATATTCTCAAATCCATGATTGTAGAGTGTTGGTGGACTATTCTCTTGAGTGAATCGTTTGAAGATTGGCTGTGTAATTGTTGTGGTGATGAAATGAAGTTGTTAAGTAATGAGAAGCTGTTGCATAAACTTCAAGAAGATTCAAGCATCTACACCCAACCAATACAATTATGATACAAGAAGTGACCAAAACTCACCTTCACCTTGAGACCACTCTCATCCTTACAAAACGTATACACCGACTCAGCCTCCCTCCAATCATAATACGACTTGGCAGCCAACTCCTCCAAATTTCGTGGCACAATCTCAATCTCCCTACCATCGTCATCATTATTACAAAGAGTAAAATCACTCACATACGTCTCATCCCCCATCTCCACCGCCTTCTTCATAACACGATACGTCTCCCCCATCCCATCCATCACCACCACCATACCCGTATCAAACGGAGCCTGCGCACAAACACTATACGCATGAGCCAAATGATGACTCAATTCCATCTTATCGTCAATCGATTCCAACACATTGTACTCATCAGAATATCCCTCCTCCACTCCTCCATTGATACCCAACCCCTCCTCCCACTCCATATGATCAACATCCCCCTCCACCAACGGCAATATCCGATGATGATGATTATTCATCACAACTTTCACAACATTCTCCAAATCTAAATCCAACACATCCAAACAAGTCTCCACCAAACTCGCAATGTTCCCGCCATCATGTTTCGATCGTGTCATGCGCTCTTTGGATACTGCGAATAATACTTGAGAGGTTTGAGCGTCCGCGGCGCAGAGGGTGGTGTCGTGAGAGTATTTGTTGATTCCGAGGATTAGTTGGGTGGATGGCGGGGCGGCGAGTGGTGGACGGAGATCTTCTTGTTCTGAGTCGATGTTGTTGCTGTCGTCATCGTCGCCGTCATTGTTGTCATTGTAGAGATCGAGATCGAATGGTGTAGAATATAGTGCACCTCTAGCAGGTTTGAAGTGTTGATCTTTTGGATGGCTGCTGACAGTGATGCGTTGGCCGATGCGAGTGATGGACAGCGATGATGATGATGTCGATGATTGCGAATGGAACGTAAATGCAGCTACTATTCCTCCAGCGGCAGAGTCTCGGCTGAGAACGGACGACCGCTGTTGCCAGATTGGTGAGATGATGAGGAGAAGAAGTAGAGATGATTGCATGTTGCCAACACTGATGTATCATCAATGTGCGCAAAGTCGATAAATTGTAGCGCAAAAATGCCATCATCCAAAAAATTGGAGCGGCGCGGGCGGACATCATGATCTTTTTGTGGTGAGAGACTTCAGATGTGTATCTTACGACATTGCAGCAGTGGCGGAAGGATATATTCAGGCTATTTTGGCGGTGATGGACACATGTGTCCATCACTATAAATGCTAGTAAAACTACTAGAAGAGTCCTTTTTATAGTTCGGACACACTAGTACTAGATAGGCCTATCGGGATCTAACGGTTAATATGCCAATTAGATCCCGATAGTTGGGCAAAACGTAGAATACGTACTAGTGTCCTAAATATACGCTCAGCATACCTAATCGTTGGAGTCTGGTCGATAGACTCCGGTAAAATCGGTGATGGACACATGTGTCCATCACAACTCACTATGGATATATGATATGAATGCACGCAATACGCAATGTAGCCTGTTCATGTGCTTGGAGTACTAACCTCATAAACTTAGTCCTCTAGGCGCATCGTGCATCGTTTGCATAGTATGGGTGGTTTATCCTTGTTTTTGAACAATTTTTAACGATCATCTCTGAAAGCGTTCGGAGGTACAATACTCTCGCTCTGATTATCTGCATTCTGCTCAGTCAGTAGCAGTAGACATGATTGTACATACAGCTGTCGGAAGTGCATTCTGCACCAAAGACAAATTATGTATTTAAGCTGGTGCTTGATATTAATAGAGAAACTCATAAGTAATAACTTACTTTAATATGATTATGTGCGAAGATGTTACATCCTCTGGCAATAACACATCCAGCCAAACACGACGTTCAAAATTTACCTACAAGATGCTCAACTTCTTTGCAGCCTCCCTCATCTCATCACTGATCTCCACCTTATCACTAGCTTCAACAAACTCAGGAAGCTCATCAAAGTTCAAATACCTGTAAGTATCGGCTGCAGTGGCATTCACATTACTCATGTAACTCATGTACTCATCCACTGTGGGGAGCTTTCCCTCGATAGAGGCAATAGCAGCCAACTCAGCGCTTGCCAAATACACATTGGATCCCTGTCCAAGACGGTTGGGGAAGTTACGTGTCGAGGTTGAAACAACAGTGCAGCCAGGCTCCACGCGAGCTTGGTTACCCATACACAAGGAACATCCGGGCATCTCCATACGAGCTCCAGCAGTACCGAAAGTGCTGTAGTATCCCTCCTCAGAAAGTTGGGCGGCGTCCATCTTGGTAGGAGGAGAAACCCACAACCTCGTCGGCAAGGTGGCAGACTTGTTATCGGCCAACAATTTACCAGCAGCACGGAAGTGTCCAATGTTTGTCATACAACTTCCAATGAACACTTCGTCAATCTTATCCCCAGCAACCTCACTCAACAAGGCACTTGCGTCAGGATCATTGGGCAAGGCCAAGATAGGTTCCTTGATCTCGTCCATATTGATTTCAATGATCTCGGCATACTCGGCATTGTCATCGGCCTCCATCAAATGAGGATTGGCCAACCAGTCTTCCATACGGGCAATACGCCTCTCCAAGGTACGAGGATCACCATATCCCTCCGAAATCATCCACTTAAGCATGACAACATTGGATTGCAAGTATTCAATGACGGGCTCCTTGTTCAACTTGATGGTACATCCGGCAGCAGAACGTTCGGCGGAGGCATCACTCAATTCAAATGCCTGTTCACACTTCAAATCGGGAAGACCTTCAATCTCCAAAACACGGCCAGAGAAGACATTCTTCTTACCCTTCTTCTCAATAGTGAGAAGTCCATTCTGAATTGCCGTGTAGGGGATGGCTTGAACCAAATCCCTCAAGGTAATTCCGGGTTGCATAGTTCCAGTGAAACGAACGAGGACAGACTCAGGCATATCAAGTGGGAATACACCCGTGGCGGCAGCAAAGGCAACCAATCCACTTCCAGCGGGGAAGGAGACACCCAATGGGAAACGAGTATGAGAATCTCCACCAGTTCCCACGGTGTCGGGAACAAGCATCCTATTCAACCACGAGTGGATGATACCGTCACCGGGACGCAAACTCACACCACCCCTCGTCTGGATAAAGTCGGGCAAAGTGTGATGGGTGACCACATCCACAGGCTTGGGGTATGCAGCCGTGTGACAGAACGATTGCATAACCAAATCGGCAGAAAATCCAAGACATGCCAAACTCTTCAACTCATCCCTCGTCATTGGTCCGGTCGTATCCTGACTTCCCACGGTAGTCATGGTAGGTTCACAATATTGTCCGGGGGGGACACCATCAACTCCACAAGCCTTACCCACCATCTTTTGCGCCAATGAATATCCCTTGGGAGTATCAGTTGGTGCAATGGGCAAATTAAACGTATCCACGACACTGGCATCACGTCCAAGTGCTACACGTGCCTTACTGGTAATACCCCTTCCAATAATAAGGGGGATACGTCCTCCCGCACGGACTTCATCCAATAACACATTCGTCTTTAATTCAAATGTAGCAATGACCTCATCACATGCACGATCAACCACCTCCCCCTCATAGGGGAAAATATCCACAACATCCCCCGTGTTCAAATCGGACACATCCATCTCAATAGGGAGTGCTCCAGAATCTTCCATGGTATTAAAGAAGATGGGAGCAATCTTCCCTCCAATACATACACCACCCGTCTTCATGTTGGGCACATACGGGATATCCTCCCCCATAAACCACAATACCGAGTTGGTGGCAGATTTACGTGACGATCCAGTCCCAACCACATCCCCCACATATGCCAACGGATGTCCCTTTTGAAGTAACTCATCAATCTGTCCCAGAGGACCAATCTCCCCATCCTTCTCGGGCACAATCCCATCACGTTCATTCTTCAACATGGCCAACGCATGCAATGGCACATCAGGTCGTGACCACGCATCCTGAGCTGGACTCAAATCATCCGTATTCGTCTCACCCGTCACCTTGAAGACGGTAACGGTAATCTTCTCGGGAATATCCGGCTTGGACGTAAACCACTCCGCAGCAGCCCAAGATTCCAACACCTCCTTGGCTGCCTCATTCCCCCCATTGTACAATTCCACCACATCATGAAAGGCATCAAATACCAACAATGTATGCTTTAACTGATGAGCTGCAGAGGCCTTTAATTCGGCATCGTCACCACTTAACAATTCTACGAGAGTCCCAACGTTGTATCCACCCTGCATGGTCCCCAACAATTCCACCGCACGGAGTCGCGAGATTAAAGTTGGAGATTCCTTCCCCAACGCCACGGCACTCAGATATGCTGCCTTGACATAGGCCGCCTCGTCTACTCCGGGGGGGACACGATGAGATAATAATTCGACAAGACGTTCCGCTTCCGGTGATGACGAGGAAGCTGAGACTGCACGGAGTTCCTCAATGAGGGTGGCGGTCTGTGAGGCATCCAGTGGCTTTGGGGCGATTCCGCCTAGTTTGCCATTGGCCATTGCGGCACGTTCGGCGACGTGTTCATCGTAGGATTTTAGGAAGGCGGAGGAGAGGGGGGCGCTGGTGGTCGAGAAGAAGTGAGAGGATGATGATGGGAGGGCAGCGGCGACCGTTGGACGGTGCTGGAGGAGTTGTCGATGGACAGCTGCTGCCGAGATGGTGGAGCGGCTGTTACTGCTGCTTCCGGGGGTTAGGTGGAGAGATGAGGCGGCACGACGGGCCGAACGGATTCTTCCCAACATGGTTCTTCTGTTATGCTGTTGTTATATTATTGTTTCACCGACCAATGGTAGATAGGTGAATGGATCAATGCAAAAGATCGCTTTGATTGATTTGATGTGCACAAAATCAAAAATGCTGCAAATCTGCCGGCAAATTGCAGAAGATACCATCCCATGACAGACGACAAAATTGCAAAGCAGAACACATGTGTCAAAGGCATCGGCACTCATGTCGTAGTCGCATCAAAAATAGAGCATCATCATCATCGCTTCATCGTCAATCATCGTGACATCTATCTCTCATACTTTTAGTATCTAAAACATCAAACATCAACGATGAGCGAACAGGAAGACTTGGCTGTGCTCATCTACAAGTCTAGCAAGACGGCGAAAGCCAGGGAGGCGGCTGCTGCAGTTGCTGCCCAGGAGAAGGAAAAACAGATGAGTGCTCCTTCCAACAACTTCAACTCGTAAGAGATCCTCTGCTAGTCTCAGCGGCAACAACACATCAGCAAAGGCTGCGAAAAGTAATTCTCTTTCAAAGAATGAGCGACGGTCATTACTCGCAGAGGATGAAGGAAGGAAACAAACTTCGAAAAAAGTTGCTCGAAAGAAGCACAGATACGAATGTTCTGATGATGGATGCACCAACCGAGCTCGAAAAGAAGTAGTATGTACTAGGCATGGGACAAAGCGCAAACGATGTAGCAGTGAAGGATGTTCCAACTTCGCCCAAAATGGAGGAGTATGCAAGAGGCATGGAGCAAAGGTCGAGCGAAAGAAATGCAGCAGCGAAGGATGCACAAATTATTCTGTAAAAGGAGGAGTGTGCAGGAGGCATGGGGTAAAGGTCAAACGATGCAGCAGAGAAGGATGCACGAATCAAGCCGTCAGGCAAGGAGTATGTATCAAACATGGAGCAAAGGTCAAGGTCAAGCAATGCAGCAGCCGAGGATGTACAAATAAAGTTCGACAGGGAGGAGTGTGCGTTAAGCATGGAGCAAAGGTCAAGCGATGTAGCAGCGAAGGATGCACAAATATCGTTATCAATCGAGGTGTTTGCATGAGGCATGGGGCAAAGATCAAACGATGCAGCAGTGAAGGATGTACAAATACAGCTCAGAAGGGAGGAGTGTGCATTAGGCATGGAGCAAAGATCAAGCAATGCAGCACCGCAGGATGCACAAATCAAGCCAGACGTGGAGGAGTCTGTCTGAGGCATGGATCAAGCCGCACTCTTCACGACGAGACCACTGCTTTTGGATCAAAATTCGAGAAGACTACCGCAACTCTAACCACACCCAATCAGAACAATCCTGCTGCTTCTGACGAAAGAAAAAGTAGCGGGATTCCTGAAGAGGTAGTCATCTGCCAAGAAATCGTAGAAGGATAGTGTGGATTGTTCATGAAGAAGATGATGAAGTAGAATCCATGTTCCAGTTGTGGTCTTGGAAGGAAGACTGCCACAGCTTCTGCCATCCTACCACTCCTACCACCAAGATTAAAGTATAGGTCTTTCTAGCATGACTGTTACGTTAAAGGACAGTGTGTATTATCTAATGCGTAATGTGTTAATGCTCAATTAAGTCACGCCTGCTCGTTACGAATGCTCAATGTTGATCCTGGTTACTCTTCTCTTTGGATTCGTCAATTGTTATTCATAGATGTGGTGAACAAAGTTATTCATCGACTGATTTTGAAGTGTTGTAAATGTGGAAGGACACCGATCAAAGCTCAGCTGAATCGATACAAGGGATTGTGGCGATAGTGGGAGCTGACTTCTTTCTAGAATAACATCATTGTCAATGCAGATCACCGTGTAGCAGTAGCAGCATATGACTATCAAGTAGACATGAATATGAGAGGAGAGGTTCTCAGGGAGAGCCATTTCTCGTCATTCTTATTCGATCTACACCCTCGTAAAAGACGAGATGCTATGTGATCCCCTTCACAGGAGTATCATAGAGAAAAGGACGAAAAAGGAAATGACAGAGCCTGAGCTTGAAGACTAATCTAACGCAGCTCCCGATCAAGAATCCAGTTACCCCAACTTTTTTTAGTACGGCGCAAGCAGGATGGAGAGGGTAGAGACATGTTGAGGGAGGAAGCTCATGTCGACACCGATGCTTGAAGTTAGAGTGACAGGTGTCCTGTGAGGTGTAGACACGAGCAAGCAGAGTATTTGGAGGAGCTGGAGGATCCGACGGGCAAAATAAAGGTGGGACATGCCGCCTTAGCCTTAGCGCCGAAGCCCAAACTTGAAATAATCCTTGGGGGCGTCGTTGTTCTGAGTGGCCAACAGAGGGAGGCCAAGATCGAGAGCTGGATGTGGAGGAGAAGAAGAAGAGTCTCGGTATAGGTAAGGGCACGTGTCTAGGTTAGGCGGAGGAATCCAACGAGGACGAAGAGTTGAAAGTCTGTGTGAGGTTGAATGGACTGGTGCCGAAGGGGGAGTCGGTGTATGAGGCTGAGAAGGTATCAGACAGTAATAGGTTTAACGCGGTTGATGGAGGGGAGCGTCTTCTTTCTTCCACGCATGCAACATTCTTCGAATGCTGAAGACAATATCCATGCAGAGTTTCATCTCCCATTGAGATGAACGGCTACGCAAAACTCCATTTTAGTTTTAGTAATCTTTAGCCGAGACGAGTGCACGATGAGCCACGATACGATGCAAGAGCAAGAATGCTCCAGAACTTCAGCTGACAATCTATAGTTGCCCAAGCTGTAAATCTAATGCATACATACGCGTCATCGTTCAACGACGTCAAACGTCTGATCCGACGCATGCTGCCAATCTACACCGAATTTTACCGTAATGATGGGACTCACTTCTACTTCTACTTCTAAGAGGTCCAGATCCAGATTGCTGAACATGAATGTATTCTGGCAAAATGAAACACTTTCTCTGTGGGCTGACCCACAGAATCTCTTACCACGACATGATGTGTTTATAGGCGAAGACTTCGAACATTTGGGCAGCTCTCCTATCTAGTGCTGCTGTCTGGAGCTTTGGATTGCATGCAGCCATGAAGTGGCGATTTCTGCAGCTGAACATGCTCGTAGGCCAGATGATCCCTCTACTCGGCACGTCGATCAACCTTCATGGCCCGGACTAAACTTCTAAGATGCAGACATTGTACGTATTTAAGACACTGAAGCTCGTTTTTCTGTTTCTGGCCAAGTTTTCGATACGAAAAATGCGATTGTACCACCACTTGCGGCCCGTGCTACTACTGCTACTTTGCGTGTTGTGGGAAAGAAAGATAAGAGATATGACTGCTTCTAGAGCTAGAGTGTCAATATTCAATATTCAATCTACATCACCTGTTACAGATTCTATGCTACGCTAAAGTCAGCAAGTCAGCGTGATATCTGGGGACACGCAAGACAACACGCATCATGCTTAGAATTAGAATGACACTTGAGCTAGCACTGGCTCGTTTTGTCACTGTCTCTTAGAGTCCTTTTGTGCTCAGTCTCTGTCTACCAAATCATAGCCATGGCCATGCTATAGCTATACGCCAGACCCAGGCGACGATAGCGATAGTAGAGTAGAAAGGGATGCGTATTCGAGTCGTAGTCGACGAATTAGAATGGAAGCGACCGCCTAGTGGTAGGAAATTGAGATATTGTTACCATAGGAACAAGTTCACTCCTTCTAATCACCTCCACGAATCCTTCTCGACTGTAGAGCCAATGCATCGCTTGCCGTGCTTTCCTCGTGTTAAATGCTGCATTTTTGAAAATATTATTTTTTGTCCACGCTCAAGTGCGAGCACTGGACCTCGGTTCTTGCTCGTCTGCATTGCACTCAGAGGATACTAAAGGTTACGTCATCCCCCCGGGACAGCCGGGAAAGAAAGACCGCAACATCGAAAACGAAAAGACTAACTTCTTTGTTGGGGTGCCAAAGTTGTGTGGGTTAAATACTGATGCGAACCCACACATCCAGAACCAGAAACACTGCGACTATGATGACTAACCGCACACACCGATACGATGAGTACAATTGGTGCTGTTAGTTGATGAAAAACGGAATGACCATGGCGAACATCAACTTGCACACCAGCTCAACAGAAAAACCGCAAAGAGAAAAACCGTCCAGTGCCAATGCTGCCGTAGCCTACGGCAGTATTGGACACAATCGAATACCGTGCCCGTTGGGATGAGACAGCTGTCTTCAGCTGTTCCCGTTCCATTCGACTGTCCATCACCACAAGATTTTCCACCGTCTCTCAGAAGGGTGGTGCTTTGGGGGAAAGTCATTCATTTATTTGAAATGTAGCAAATCTGCCGGCAAATTGCAGAAGATACACATCCAATGACAGACGACAAAATTGCAACAAAACACATGTGTCAAGGCATCGGCATTCATATCATAAATAGTCGCATCAAAAAGAGAGCATCATCATCATCGCTTCATCGTCAATCATCGTGACATCTATCTCTCATACTTTTAGTATCTAAAACATCAACAGCGTCTACATCAACGATGAGCGAACAGGAAGACTTGGCTGTGCTTATTTACAAGTCTAGCAAGACGGCGAAAGCCAGGGCGGCAGCAGCTGCGGCAGCTGCGGCCAAGGAGAAGGAACAACAGATGAATGCTCCTTCTAAAGCACGTCAAACAACTTCAACTCGAAAGAGATCCGCTGCTAATGTAAGTGGAAGCAGCACATCAACAAAGGCTGCGAAAAGAATTCCACCTTCGAAGGGAGAGCGTCAACTATTATTTACAGAAGACGATGAAGGAGGGAAAGATACTCCGAAAAAAGTTGCCCGAAAGAAGTACAGATACGAATGTTCTGCTGATGGATGTACACATAATGCTAAGAAGGGAGGAGTGTGCATTAAACATGGAGCGAAGGTGAAACGTTGCAGCAGTGAAGGATGTACTAATGTAGTCATCCAAGGAGGAGTGTGCACTAGGCATGGAGCGACATTGTCAAGAAAGACATGCAGCAGCGAAGGATGCACAAATGTTGTCGTCAATAGAGGTGTTTGCGTAAAGCATGGAGCAAAGATCAAGCGATGCAGCAGCGAAGGATGCACAAACCAAGCTCAGAAGGGAGGAGTGTGCATTAGGCATGGAGCAAAGAAAAAGAAACGATGCATCAGTGAAGGATGCACAAATCAAGCTCTGAAGGGAGGAGTGTGCTTTAGGCATGGAGCAAAGCACACGATGCAGCACCGAAGGATGCACGAATCAATCTAAAAATGGAGGAGTGTGCGTCAAACATGGAGCAAAGGTAAAGTACAAGCGTTGCATCAGCGAAGGATGTACAAATACAGCTCAGAAGGGAGGAGTGTGCATTAGGCATGGAGCAAAGATCAAGCAATGCAGCATCGAAGGATGCACAAATCATGCTCAAAATGGAGGTGTATGCATTAGGCACGGAGCAAAGAAGAAACTATGCAGAAGTGAAGGATGCACCAACCAAGCTCTGAATGGAGGAGTGTGCATTAAGCATGGAGCAAAAGTTAAGCGATGCAGCAGTGAAGAATGCACCAACCAAGCAATACGTGGAGGAGTCTGTTGCAGGCATGGAGCAAGCCGCACTCTTCACGACGAGACCACTGCTTTTGGATCAGAATTCGAAAAGACTACCACAACTCTAACCACACTCAACCAGTACAATCCTGCTGCTTCTGACGAACGAAAAAGCAGCGCTGTTCCTGAAGAGGTAGTCATCTGTCAAGAAATCGTAGAAGTGTAGTGCGGATTGTTCATGAAGAAAATGACTAATATGAGAAGTAGAATCCATGTTCCACATTTTGTCTTGATGGAAGGAAGACTGCCGCCATCCTACCACTCCTACCACCAAGACTAAAGTATTGGTCGTTCTAGCATGACACGTGTTGCGTTAAAGGACAGTGTGCAATATCTAATGCGTAATGTGTTAATGCTCAATAAAGTCACGCCTGCTCGTTACGAATGCTCAATGTTTATCCTGGTTACTCTTCTCTTGGATTCGTCAATTGTTTTATTTGGTGAACAATCTCATTAATTCATTAGCTGATTTTGAAGTGCTGTAAATGTGGAAGGACACTCATCCGAAATGATAAATAGGTTTGAGAGGCTTAACGAATGACTTCGCTATGTATAACACTCATTGAATGATGATGACTAACTCGATTCATTGACGGACGGAATGAGAATACAGCACCGCTTGAAAACGTGCGATGCAACATCAGAGTTTGTTGCCAATTCATCTTCGCTTGACACACATCATCTGAGCTGAAATGCATCTTAGTAAACAATGTAACCTAACATTACTCTATTACACCATTAAAACTCCGCTTTTGCGTCACTCTTACATTCAAAGTCTCAGAGCCGGAAGCAGCTACTCCTGTTAATGTGCTTGGCGCCCTACTCGAGCACAATCTGATCTTTCTGGTGTGCGTTTCTCGTCCTTCAGTCATTAGTTGTTACTTCCTTTCCTGCATCTGTGTTGTATATATAATGTCTTCCGACTCGGCTGCATGCATAGTCATGCTTTCATGGGTAGTACATTGACCATGCTGCAACTAGTGCTACTAGTGAGTTTGCATGTTCTGCTCTGCCTCACAGGGCATTGTAATCTGATCGACCAGTTCCACCTGATGTGCATCAGTATTGTCCTCATATTCAGCGCTTTCGGAGTCGGATGCAATTGTTGCTGCTGCTGCTTCTTCTTGTGACTCTTGTATCTTCTCCACGAACATTCTCAGATCCTTCCGTTGATTATTTATCAATATCTTTCTGTTGAGACTCAATCTGCGCCCTTTGCCCAGCAATTTTCTTTTCTATTTTGGACACTTCTGTATCAGCTGCAGAATTCCACCGCACGGAGTCGCGAAATTAAAGTCGGAGATTCCTTCCCCAACGCCACGGCACTCAAATATGCTGCCTTGACATTGCCGCCTCGTCTACTCCGGGGGGGACACGATACACATCCCAATGCAGACAACGATGCAAAGCAGAACATGTGTCATACATCTGGTACTCATGTCACAGTCGCATCAAAAAGTAGAGCATCATGCATGCATCATCAGCATCATCACAGCACCGCATCGTCATCATCATCATCTATGTATCAATCTCATACTTTTAGTACTAAAACATCAACAGCATCTACATCGAAGATGAACGAACAGAAAGACTTGGCTGTGCTCATTTACAAGTCTAGCAAGACGGCGAAAGCCAGGGCAGCAGCTGCTACTGCGGCAGCTGCTGCCAAGGAGACGGAACAGACGAATGCTCCTCCTGAAGCACGTCAAAAAACTTCAACTCGAAAGAGATCCTCTGCTAATCTCAGTGGCAACACATCAGCAAAGGCTTCAAAAAGAATGTCACCTTCAAAGAGAGAGCGTCGGCCAATAGTTGTAGATCACGAAGGAAGGAAACATGCTCCAAAAAAAGTTGCTCGAAAGAGGAGCCGCGAATATTCTGCTGATGGATGCACAAATAAACCCCAGAAGGGAGGTGAGTGTGTTAGGCATGGAGCAAACGTCAAGCCAAAGCAATGCAGCAGTGAAGGGTGTGCAAATAATGTCGTCAATAGAGGTGTTTGCATTAGGCATGGAGCACAGCAAAAGCGATGCAGCAGCGAAGGGTGCACGAATCAATCTAAGAAAGGAGGAGTGTGCATTAGGCATGGGGCAAAGGTCAAGAAATGCAGCAGTGGTGGATGTACCAACCAAGCTCAGAGGGGGGAGTTTGCCTTAGGCACGGAGCAAAGGTCAAACGATGTAGAAGTGAAGGATGCACCAACCACACTCAAAGTGGAGGAGTGTGTATTAGGCATGGTGCAAAGGTCAAGCGATGCAGCAGCGAAGGATGCACTAATTTGGCTCAAAAAGGAGGTGCGTGCATTAAACATGGAGCAAAGAAGGCGAAACTATGTAGCAGCGAAGGATGCACCAACCTCGCTCAAAATGGAGGAGTGTGCATTAGGCATGGAGCAAAGCCCAAGAAATGCAGCAGTGAAGGATGCACCAACCAAGCAATACGTGGAGGAGTCTGTCTGAGGCATGGTGCAAGCCGAAGTCTTCACGACGAGACCACTGCTTTTGGATCAGAATTCGAGAAGACTACCGCAACTCTAACCATACCCAATCAGAACAATCCTGCTGCTTCTGACGAAAGGAAAAGTAGCGGTGTTTCCTGAAGAGGTAGTCATCTGTCAAGAAATCGTAGAAGTGTAATGCTCACGAATAACTTGCTGTCGTTTGCACGCTTTCTCTCCGTTTTAAAGCATTACTGGCACACCTTCGCTGCTAAATTTCTTGCACTTGACCTTTGCATCATGCTTGAAGCACACTCCTCCCTCCAGAGCCATTTTTTGTGCATCCATCGCTTCTGTATAGTTTCGCCTTTGCTCCATGCTTGAAGCACACTCCTCCATTTTGAGCAGATTGATGCATCCTTGCTTTTGCACTGCTTGACCTTTGCTCCATGACTCATGCACACTCCTCCTTTTTGAGCGAGATTGGTGTTCACGCGCATTTCTTGTCTTTGCTGCATGCCTACATACATATCATAATGAGTGTATATTGTCAGATGTGTTCAGGCGTGAACGTCAAGCTGAAGTTGAACTTCAAATCTTACCATAGATCAATACTTAGCATGCACCGCACAAAACAAAAAAGAGAACCGAACTCCAACGAACCCGAATCCCGAACACTCCTCTACCATTGTACCTGCCCACCTGCACTGCGGTAGCATACTTACTACCTCTCACAACCGATGCCGGTTGAATAATACTTGTTCTTGTTACATATTATAAAGTAACATTCTTCCACTCTCCCTAAGATTACATAACGACTACAAAAATGAGAGCCGCCATCCGAACCGGTTTGCTAGGAACCACAATCGCCTTCACCAAAGATAAGCCACACCCTCTTCCCGACTCAGCTGAACTGTGAAGTCGGCCGCAATAAATCCTGTGGACTACAAACTTCCCCGTTTTATCGGTGGCAAAGGAGTTGGATTTGACGTGTCTGGAGTTGTAGAACGAGTATGCCCTACAGATGCTACTGATTTCAGCGTAGGAGATAATGTATTTGGTAGGGTTTGGGCTGGACTATCTTCTGGATCTCTTGCCGATTATGCAATTGTGCCCACAGATAGAATTGCCAAGAAGCCAGAATGGCTATCATTTGACGAAGCTGCGGCAATTGGAGTCGCCTATCTCACGGGAGTTCACGCATTCAAATTGGGAAATGTGAAGGAGGGAGCATCTGTTCTTGTTATAGGTGCTAGTGGAGGGTGTGGATTGGCAGGCATACAGCTAGCTGTTGCTATGAAAGCAAATGTTGTCGGGATTTGCTCAGGAAACACTTTGACTTTGTTCAGGGAGAGAGCGGCATTGATCAGATGGAGAATGTTAATTTGGAATTGGTTGATTACACGGATGACAAGGCAATGAGTGAGTTCAAAGAAGAATGATGGTAAATTTGACTGCATTTACGACACAGCAACAGGAAATGGTCATGGAGAGAACTATGTTTCATCCATGGCTATGTTGCTAAGAGATGAGACTGGAGAGTATGTACAAATTAACGGAGGCATGGCTACACTCATGCGCTATTACACTGGTACAATGAAACCTCAGCACAATTTCTTTTTAACCTCTGACGAAAACAATCAGACTGACTTGGTCGAGATTACGAGGCTGTTGAAATCAACAGGAGTAAAACCACACATTGACCTTCTAAAGCCTTTTGATGCAAAGATCGTGGCTGAGGGATTTGAACACCTCAAAGGAAGACGCACAAAGGCAAAGGGCAAGATTGTATTCAACATGGAATGATTCAGAGCTTGTAGAATCCTGCTGTAGCTGTACATAACTACTTGTCCTTGTACTTTCTTGTATTCTGTCAACATTACTGCAACTCTAACTCTAACCAACTCAATCAGAGTAATCCTGGTGCTTCAGACGAGACAAGTTATGAAATTTCTCAAGAGAGGCCGCATCTCTCAAGAAATCATGGAAGTGTAGTGCTTACGAATAACTTGCTCTCTTCTTCAAATTCATTCGCATATCATTCATTCATTCATCTTCTTTGACGATTGAGGTTGATCATCATCTTTGTGTTGAGTTTGCAAGAGCTGCAGAGACACTTGGAGTCATATGTTGAGTCTAATTGTATCTTATTTTCCGCAGAATAATAACGAGCTCCACGGAACCGGTACTATCACACTGATTCCTTGATGATAAAGAGGGAAAGCAGTGCCAAATGGCTTTTAAATACCGCTCCGAGTGCTTCTACTTGCTGCAAATCTTTTTGGGCGTTGGGTTTGTGTTCGGGTTTGTTGTTTGTTGTGGTTGGTTGGTTGTTTATTTGGTCAACGGAATCTTATTGATACATATCTTAATCGCTCGCCCTTTAACTCATAAGAATAAAGCACTCGGAGGGGACAATCGAGAGGGATACAATACTTGATGTTTATCTAATCTTCTGAGAAAAGAAAGCTCCTAAAGAATTATATCGTATCCATTAAAGTTGGACGCTGTTGGCCACTAATAATATTTAGTCATCATGGACGATAATAACACACGCAGTCTTGCAGGAGGAGTTGTTGCATCCAATAAAAAATACATCATCATCATCCTTGCCGCTTTGGCCCTTGCCAACATCATTCCTAATTTGGGTAGCCAACAACTCAAGCTTAATCAATATCTTCGTGCAGACGATAACAAAGAAGTTCAACAAAGCAACCGCCGCCGCGACGAGGAGGCATCGCTAATTGCAATTGGTGACGGTAAAAGAAGAGCTTTCCCCAGCTGGGCAGTTGTGACGCAATGTTCACTTTATCATACTGATTGCCCTAATCATTTGGAATTTCAAGATTATCCCTTTCCTCTGCCGCTTGCAACGCAATCACAGCAAGATGATGAGGGCATGGCAGCGTTGGCGAATAAGACTAATGAATGGATCGAAGAATTTAAACAGAGAAGTGATACGGATTCAGATAGCCACCTGATTGGATATGAATTCCCAGCAAAAGTTGACGATGCCATAAGACAACAATGCATCACCTCAACTCAAACTCTATCCGTTGAAGATCAACTCGACAAAATCCTCAGTCATCTCGTTCCTCTAAAAGACACTCACAACATGATCGCCTTCTCAATGACCGATGAAACCTACGCCAAAGACATGCTACACGAAGTATACGAGATGAATAATGATATTGTAGGATTCGAGGGAGCATTCTTCTTTGTGGCAATGGACTCCTATACAGCTAATATGGCATGTGAATTTGGATATCCCGTCGTGGCAATGCCAGAGAATGATGATTTGAAGAAGCAGGTGCAGAGTACTAAAGTGTTCGTGTCCAAATTGTTAGTGGAACGTGGGCAATCGTTTCTGTTTTATGAAATGGATGTTTGGTTTGTACGATCTCCTCTGAGGATGTTGCAACAGCATATGCACGAATATGACTTTTTATGTTCGACTCATCAGTGGAATCCAGGAGAGCTCAATATTGGGTTTTATGCAGCACTTGCAAATGAGGGCACAATCAATTATTTCGAGGATTCATTAAATATTATTGAGAAGAATCCATTGGCACATGATCAAAAGATTATGCATGTTGTTGCAGATGATAACACTGCCACACTTGAGGATCGGACACTGGAAGATCATAATAACTGTGGATGGTGTGGTCATGAGAATGTATCATTCCCTGCAATCAAGGCAACGAATCCGATTCGTGTGGGGCTTCTTGATCCCCATGTGGTTGTATCATCCTTGTATCCAGTCCCTACAGAGGGGACAGTGGCCTTGCACACATTGGCCGATATGCCGTTGAAGGGTCCATTTGGGAAGGAAATGGTCGCCAAAGAACTTGGAGTCTGGTATGGATGGGGCAAAGCAACTTCCAAGGCAGGATATTACCATCGGGAGGGTTCATACCGTCGATATCTGTTTTTGGAGAATGCAGGTACTAGAGGGGGACAATCATTTGTTCAATCCAAAGGCTATCACGATGAACGAGCTTTCAGACGACAAATTGCAGTGTTAGCAACGTTGGCTAAGGTGACCAATCGAATACTCGTTCTACCACAAGTGCTAAGTGATTATCACGCACAACCACTGTGGATCTACTTGGACTTGGAAAGTCTCGAGAAGCTTGGCATTGTTTATCGTGAGACGAATTTTGCATCCAACAAGAAGTCATGGTACAGTCATACAACGCCGTTTGCATCTGTTACCCAGATGGCAATAGTGGAGTCTTCCAATGAAGTACAACTGCTGACAGGTAATCAAACGACTGCGTCCGCAGATAGGATTCCAGTGTCATCTTTCACGACTGGTGATCCATTATCTGCATTCTTTGCCGTGGCAATTTCCCACCCACAAGTGAAGGATAGCGAAGCTTTATTCGTAAATCTTGACCATTTCCAGGGTGGCCACATTGGATCGGTTGGAGTTCAGAAGTTACACGACAAACTGGCTTGGTGTGCGTGGGGAATTGGGCATGGGAAGAAGTACAACGACAAGTCGGCTACTCATTTAGGGAGTACAAATCATTGCTATGGGAGTGGAAATGCGGTTTGACCAAAATGTGAATTGTAGATATTTTGCATCAGAAGGCTGAACACAAATGTTAGTATATCTACTTTACATAAGCAAGTACATAATGACACTAATCACACCGTAACAGCCGCAGAAGCTAAGTCAGAGTATTTCACAGGAGCTTACTACAAGATGATGACCGAGCTGAAGCGAAGAAAGTTTTGCAGCACCGTTTTTCGTTCCATCGAAAGTAATCGTCAGACATCCAATTTCCAGGTGTGCCATCTTCTTCACTTACACATGACATCTTTTGAAAGTCAGGGTAATATCTCAGATCTGTCTCATATGATGCAGTCATGCAGTCATCATAATTCGACGCATACGAGCGACAGCATTCATCAAGTGTGCTTTTGAAATCGTTGACCGACAACCAACTCGTGGGCGTGCCTTCATTTTGGCACTTGGTGATACCATTCTCAAAGAGAGGAAAGAACAAAGTAGATTGGTCATATGGCACTGGCTGATCAGCGGTAGCTTCAGCGGGTACCATCTGACCAGCGGTTGCTTTTGTAGTTGTTGTTTCTGCGGGTACCACCTGACCAACGGTTTGCTTTTGTAGTTGTTGTTTCAGCGGGTACCACCTGACCAGCGGTTGCTTTTGTAGTTGTTATGGTCGTTGTGCCGGTAGTGGCAGTACTTTTTGTTGTGGTGGCAGCTCTTGATGTTGTGGTAGTCGTAGTAGTACTTGTGGTGGTGGAAGAGGTAGTAGTAGTAGTAGTAGTAGTAGTTGTTTGCTTTGCCGTTGCTGATGCAATCTTCGACTGCAACCCAAGAAAAGTGGTACTTGCAGCAGTCTTCTTCAGTATTGAATAGATCATCTTTAGCCATATAAACAGGTTGCTTCCCATCTGATTTGCAGCTATATGAGCCTGAAGCAGGATAAAAAAATATCCCCTTCGATCGCAGTACTTTGGGCCACGCAGTCTGTATTCCATGGGAAGTTGTTCCTACAGCAGTCATTTGCGTTGTCGGATATGTCCGCAGCTTGTAGCCACGATGGTTGCAACCCATCGGATAGACAGGTTGACGAATCAAAGTGAGGGTAAAACTTCGGTTTGTCTTCTGCTACTTCACCAGCTGCTTCACCCCCTGCTTCTGCTATTAAATAACTCGCAGACACGCCATTACCCATGTCAGCACAATCAATGCTTGGATTAGCAAGTTTCGCGTTAGCGGCATCCAGGAGAGGAGTTGAACCATCATCCAGCATGTCGCCACTGAGATACCATATTATGAAAGGTTGCAGACGATGATAGAGAAGTGTGAGTGTGTACAGCTGAATCAAAAAGAAACGATCAATAGATAACGCTGCCATGCACATGAACTCACCTGAGCTCCCAAATAATATACCCCAGATGCCCATTGTCCATGGCATACTCCGTCTTATCACAAATGGCTCGCTCATCGTCGTACGATACCATATTTCCAGTATGAAAGTAGGCAATTTGAGTCATCGTTTGATCATCGCGATTTTGGACCATTGTCGAAAGGAGATTGTATATATTGTAGAACTGTGGGACACCCTCGTCCTGGTGCCACGTTGCGTCATCAACACCGGAGTGAGGTTGGTAAAGACCAGTCGCCCCGATAAAGCTGCGACCATAAAAGGGGAATCCAATGTTTATTTTCTCTGGAGGTGCGCCCCCAGCTTCCCAATTCTTAACACACCCATGCACAGATAATTCGGGGCTGTCTTTTTGGTCATAGAGTGGTGCGTTCACTCCAGTTTCAGCATTCCACGCACCTGTGTGATGAAACGAGGTTTACTGTTAGTAACAAGACAATTGAATCAGAAGTGATAGTCTACATCAAGTATTCATAGCTTACCATGAAGATCATACGTCATCAAGTTCAATTCAGTTAAGACACTCGAAACATGAGCAACATCTTGGTTCCCAATCAGCGATGGACCACATGGAAGAGCTGCGGTGAGACCACTGAAGAAATAAAGGGCCGTGTGTTAGTGCTGGGATTTGTATTGTATCAGTCTCAACGCCAAGTTACAGAGTACTCACTAAAACCTTCCTGTTTCTTCTCCCAACTCGTCCAGCGCTGCACGGACATCATCAAGTAAGAGATTGAAGTTTACAGTATCATCAGGTGTTCCGCTGTGGTCAGCATATCCGGCTGCGATGCAAATAGTTCAAGAGAGATTATTAGAGAAGATGCCATTTGATAGAAATAAACACAAGGCACGACAACACAAACTTACGGTATTCCCAATCTAGACTGTGTGCAAAGAACAATGCAAAAAGATTAGGATTAGACGATATCTCTTTTGACTGTCGACAATGAGACACGACATCAAACACAACCGTACTTACTCTATGCCATCAAAGTTATACTCTTTAATGAGCTTGACACAATTGTCTGCGAAATTTTTCCTCGCCTTTGCATTCGCCGCCATTGGAGGAAAGGGGTCAGATAACGTCCAGCCACCGATTGACGGGTACTGAGTAGAAGATATATAGATTTGTTAGAGATTTGCTCTATTCAGACAACAACGCAAAGGTGCACTCTAAACATGAAACTCACCACCTCCGTCCCTGCTTGATGTGACAAATAAATCAATCCTTCATTGTAAAAGTGGTATCCACACTTTGGAGGTGCACCCGGTTCATCCCAAGAGCAATATTGGAACCCATCTTCTGCCATCCAATCATACGGTCCAAACAGAGTGATGGGATCAGCCCACGAGTCTGTGCCGTAAATCTCTCCTTCCTCGGTGATTTGAAAGAAGGCAAAGTTTGCTCGAGTGATTTTGGAAAAGTCCATGTTGATTGGTGCTGCTAGCCCGTCTCGATCGTACCATTGCCATGACGCGTCTAGAGAGAGAGAGAATGAAAGGGAACGACATATATCACAAGGTTAGTCACAGAGATAGCACCACATCATGTGCTACAAACCAGCCATTCACTCCTTCAACTCCCATCCAACCAAATACAATAATACACTTACAATACCCAATGATAACCTTATCATGCGGCCTCGGTACCGGCTCCCAATCCAACAACGCATTCTTCGCAGTAGGCTTGGGCGTCGGCAATGGAGTCGGCACACCCGGCTCAGCCTGCTCCTTTGACCCACAAGAAAACACCTTATCCTCCCAATTACATCGTTGCGAATCCGAATCGTATAATTGTCCTGTACCACACTCATATGGTCCATCGATACTTCCACCAGACATGCAGTAGACGTATCCGGTGCAGTCTTCTGTGGCTTCGTAGTAGCTGTAGGAGGAGTCGGCACATTGTTTAAATTCGTCTTTGGGTGAGTCTTGTTCCACTGGTTTTAGGGGGGTGATTTTGACTTCGGCACAATTCCTTTTGTGGCATAATGATAGTGTATTGTATAGAAGGGGGATAGAAGTAAGGATGTTGTAATGAATGTTAGAGCATGAAATAAATGATGAAAACGCATACAAGAGAGAGAGTCGAGCAAACTCTCTATCAAACCAAACCAAACCAAACAACTCACCAAAACTGTTCCGGAACACCATTGCCATCCACCGGCACATTCTCACAATCCGGCAACCTCTCATACAAAAGCACATCACCCCCCCACTCCTCCGGCCACGTATACCCATCATACCCAACATGCTTGCAACTATTCGCTGTTAAATAATACCATTGCAATAATACCACTTCTCCATGTAACCCTTGTGGCAATTGTAATTTGAATTTGTACTTTGCACCAGTGACTGGTTGGATGGTGGGTCCTTCGTTCTTCCAGTCTAATTTACTAGCGGGTGCTAGGTAGATTCGTTCGGGGAATCGTTTGTCAATGTTGGCATTGTAGAGTGTATCTTCGACGAGTGTAAGTTTGTAGTTATCAAAGCATTCTTGGGTAGGATTTTGATTGACGGGTATGCCGACATTGCTGGGGGTGGCTACGACCGGACAGGCACTAAAGACGAAATGTCCCTTGTGGTGCGTTGTAACTAGTACCTCGACGTCGATGATGTCTCCCTCGGTGTAGGTGGCTTGGATGTTGGGTGGCATGGGTTCCCCTTTGTAGTTTTTGGGAATGTCGTAGTTGCGTGTGATGGTGAGACCGGTGCCCGCTTCGAGGACTTCGTGGAGGCCGCATTGGGCTAGGACTCCGCCGCGGTTGAGACAGTGTGGGCCTTTGCGTTGTTATTGATTAACAGAGTTATGTATGGGTGAGGTGATCATTCAATTACAATCATTAAATGTGCACAAATAATAATACTACAATAAAACTCACAATCTTCCGGCCAAGGCACCGGAGTCAAACTCCCCATCGCATCCTCCTCTGACCACAGTCTATCTTGAAAAGCTACGTAATTACGTGATCGTGGAGAGGAGAGGTAGCCGTGTGCATTTGTTGGGGTGATGTTAGTTTGGTTTAGGAGGAGCAGCTGGAGAAGAAGGAATACTGTGGCTGCGGCTGACATGAGATTATTATTTGTGCTAATAGACGAAGTGCAGCTACAGCTACCGCTTCTACGCCGTCTTCTGTTCATCATCATCGTCATGGCCGTCGAAGTATATTGGCCACAACAACCTAAATAAAATAATGATGACAGTCATAAATTTTTATTTTCGTGAAGAAACTGAGACGATGCAAATCAAAGCGGAACAGCCCACAATCCCATTGGGCGTCTTCTCAACCAGGCTCCTTCCTTGCTATTCCCCACCTGTGCTCCTACCTCTGTACCTTGCGTCGTCATTGTCATTGCAGCTCCCAAGGAAAATAAAATCTTGATCGCATCAACTTCAAGCTCCGGCCGGAGCAAATTTCGTTGACGTCAAGCACAACAATGCTAACTCTTGGTCGAAGCCGTTGCTGCCTCGAATACTTGCAATAATAAACCTTATTTAGAATATGAAGACAATGACATCATCATCATCCCCTTCTCTCCTCAGCGGGGCAGCATTACTGCTCCTACTCTCAGCCAGCACAACACATGCCTTCACACCACCATCAACACATCATGCAACAACAACATCATCATCATCATCCAAGAAGACACAACTCCACCACTCCAAACGAATCAACAACAAAATAAGCCTCGACTCACCCAAAGTCGCTACCATGGAAAACTACGGCTCCACCGACAATACAAAAAACAGTGTACTGCAGATGTTGGAAGTCGGAAACGTTTCCAATGTGTGATGGAAGTCATATGGCGCATAATAAGGAGTGTGGGGATAATCTTGGTCCGCTGATTGTTTCGGTTGATACCAAGAAGAAAGAAGAAGAAGAAGAAGTTGTAGAGGAGGAAAAGGCTGTTGTTGTTGTCAGCAGCAGTGATTCAGTCGCCACAATCGAAAAGACAACATCATCACCTTTTTCCAAACTCAAATCAATCTTCAAGAAAGACAACAAAGAAGGACCCACCACCAAAGAAAAACTCGCCAAAATGGGCCTCTCCGCCCTCCTCTCCTACGGCTGGGTCTCCAACATGTCGTACGCCATTACCCTCTCCTTATCGTGGTATACACACTCCAAAAAGACGGGATTATCTCCACTTTCACCGGGTCAATGGAAACCATTTCTAGCAGTGTACGCCGGGTTTTACGTCTTTACTAATATCATCCGTCCATTGCGATTTGGATTATCGGTAGTGGTATCCCAATACTTTGATCGATTCGTAGGATTTATTGAACGAAAGAGTGGGTGGGGACGAAAAGCGAGTATTGGTGTTGTGGTATTTTTGGCCAATGTTTGTGGGACGTTTGCGGCGATGGGGTTGGGGGTTGGTGTTGCGAGTACTTTGGCAGGTGTGCCTGTTTTCCCACCGAAAGTTGTTTGAGTTATCGTCGGTGTGATGTGTATAGATTGATGTAGATGAATGATTTTCTTGATTGAGGATGAAAGAAAAGAACAAGTGAAAGTGTCTCCTTGGAGAGATGAAGCTTGGATCTGGCTCGTTGAATCAGTGGGACTTTCCCTCAATGTAAAGCTAAAGAGATTGAAGGCCGGAGCAATGAAATGATTGTGAAAGGCTCTGATAGTCTCTTGTTTCATGAGGAGGGTACATTCGTAGCAAGAATATCATAGATTATCGAAATCCATGTGAGTTTAAAAGCTTCAAATTTCTACACTAACACTATTCGATATGGAGTCCTTATCTAATCTAGAGTGAAGCGCATCATTTGTGTGTGCTTAATATCTATTACTGTTCTTGTACCTTACCTTGACTGTATGTCCTATCATTTATTCTATTGCTCTTGGCCTGGGCATTTTATCGAGATACTCTTTCTGTTTCTGATTTATTGCTGTTGTTGCTGAGATGGAGATGATGTACATGCTTAAACCAACCTGAGAGCAAGATAATCCTCACCTTCGTCATAGAAATGATACCCCCTGGAGCTCAACAACTCCTTTGTATGGTCCACACGGGATGTCCTGTTTACTAGCGGGTGTATCATATCCTGATCTTTCATGACCTTATGTTCAAAATGAATTACAGGAGGCAAGGATTCATCTGGTATCTCTTTGAACATACCATCCAAAAGAATGTATTCATAACCTTCAATATCAATTTGAAGCATGGCAATGTGTTCTGCCGGCACAAAATGATCAGACAACAACTTTTCAAGCGAGTTGCAGGGAAGCGGATCCTGTAGGATGCACAGGTCAAAGTCTTTGTTGAAAAATCTTTTGGAGTGTTCACAATCCAGAGTTCCAATTTGAAATTTCATCCAATCGGGTTGTCCTGTACAACAACAACAACGACAATGTGGAGGCAAATATGAATGTATTAGATAAAAGGTTCTGGAAGGTGCGCACCTGTGTTTGAGACTAAATCGATTACTCTTGCATCACTTACCCTTGCAAGATGGTGGAGCATCATCTGCTGTATTGAATCGACAAAATGGGCATGTTGTTTTGGTAGAATCATATGATACAGCTGCATGGATAGGAACAGCACACGCAAGGCCTCTGTCACTGGCAATCCCTAAATATGTTTCTTTCATATCTTCGTAATTTTTGGGAACGGGCTCAATCATCACAGGCAACCAATTCCTTAAATCGGGGAAGGGAGAATCTCTTCCAGGGGCAATGTCCCCATTCCTGGCTTGAACATAGTTTTTACCCATCGTTTCCACAAACATGCCATACATTGGGTCGTTGGATCGCCCATCCATGGCTCCCACCTGAACCGTGAGCAGTGTTTGGTTGCGCTTCATCGCAATATGGAGCAAGTGTTGACCAATGGAGGCAAATTGACATGTCTCCTTTTGCGGACAGTTGATTTCGTGCCAATACTTGACAATGCTTAGCAATCTGTCAAGAGGCATTAAGTTTGGGGGAGGTGAATTATTGTTCTTTGTGTTGATGGCTGAAGAACGAGGACAAGCATTTGTCAATGTCCAGCTCAATCATTGATTCTTTAGTGTCAGCGGCACCCGGCACCGACTGACATGTTCTCAGGGGCAATAAATAAATCATGACTATCATTTTTGAGGTAGTTATCCAAGCTGTGAGAAGTCTTCGTGTGAAGCATGATCATTCCTGCTGCAAATGTAATTATGGCACACCTTATCATGTGACAAGATGTGATGTGGATGTTTATTGATGATTTCTTCTAGACATTGGTGGATGTGTGTTGGAGTTGAAAAGGGGAGGAAAGTTCTTCCTTTGCTACTAAAACTGAAACAATGGTGGCGGTGGGGGCTTGGTGGCTGCTTGGTGGGGGTGTGGTGTGGCTGTATCCATGTTGTTAGCTCTGAGTCGCAATTTTCGCCTATTTTGGCACCCAAGATTATGCGGACATATTATGTGACCGTTGTGACCCAAAGCAAGCCGCAGCTGTCCCATACTATGCATCCTGTCCCTTATTCCCGGAGGATTTTCAACGAATCGATGTTGCATAATGTCGAAGTCTCTCACGAATTTTAACTAGAGAAGGCGCCCTAGTTAAATTGCGTTCGCGGAATAATCGGCGGGGACGCTTTTTTTGGTTATCTCTGAGGCGGGGGGCAAGCAAGGCGAACTCTCTCACTCTCTCTCGTCGCCCCTTTCCCCCGGTGGTAGGGGTGGTGGTGGAAGGTGGAACACAACCCAAATAGTCTACCTACCTACCTACCTACCTACCTACCTACCTACCAATAATTCGGACGAGACATTTGCTTTGCAACTGGCTCTGCCGGTCTAGAAGCCATCTCCTTACTAGGCGACGGCCCCTTGATCAAGTCATCACGCAACAACACTTGTTACAACGATGCCTTAAACCTTTTTATACAAATTGTACAGGACACAAAACGCTTTCCGTCGTATTAACGAGGGAAATGCAGAGAGTTCTCAACCCACTATGCTGGACGCACGTATCCACGTACGCACATAGTCCAGAAAAATCTTACCCCGTAACCAAGGTTACGCACGTAGAAAATAAACTAAGAAACCCCTCTTAAAAACTCTGAATGGGAAGGATAGGATGGAAAATATAAGTAAACCAGAGTCCTTCAACCAAAAAGAGAGGATGCTTCAAGAAGATAGTCGAAGGAGAAGAAGACATGTACATGACAATGACGAGGCTCCGCTGATGAATCTCTTCTATATCTATACGAAATTACTTCAATATATCACCCAAATGACTCAAATACAAATACATCATACAGTGTCAGTGTTCTAGGAATGATTGACTATCAATTTATGTCCGACATCGTCGTCATCTATGTAAACAAGGGAGACGAATGTTTTTTTCCACTCTTGCAGCGTTAAGAAGAGAAATGTATCCAGTCTTGTGTTTGAGAGCTACATTTACATTGGTGCTCCTTGAGTCTTGTCCTCATCCGAGATAGTCCATAGTCAGTGATATCGTCATGGTGCTGTTTTATACATTATAGTGCTTCATTATGCAAATCAAGAGCAAGACTATCATCGATCAAAATATGCCAAAAATGTAATGCTCAGCAGACTCATCACGAAGCATCCCAAATGTACTGGCACTGCTGAGGCCACCCCATCATTTGAAGTGATCCTGATGTCATTTAACCAAGGGGGTATTGCAGGAATTGCATTGTTGTTTGTGTTGGTTGGAGAACTACTTGTTGGAAACCTATCGAATTCCGCAAGTCCATCTGATTCTGAGACAACTTTCGGTGACTGTGACGGTGACAGGGTCACAAGTTTAGATTTGGTTGGTGATGAATGTTGGCGCATCATAAGGGCAATCAACTTTATCGGCAAAATTGCAAAGCTCGAGTTCCAAGTCGAACAACAGATTCCCTCCACAATCAAGAGAAGCTCCCTCGTTACCATTACTACACCAATAATATTGACTACAGCCTGGTTTAGCATCCCACCCTGTGTATCCCAGTATGCATTTCGACTTGATAAGTCGTGCGATAGAGGCCTCATTAATCCCATAACAGTATTGATTGACTCGGTTCTCAGGAAGACATTTGCCACTTACTTTGTCAAACTTGAAATTTTCTCGACATGAATACAGTGGACCAATCTGGCCATTGTTGCATTCAAAATATTCTTTGCAATCTGCTCTGGTATGCCATCCAATGAAAAAATCCGGACACAGCTCGTGAGAGTTGTCTGTTATTGACAAAGTTGAATCGTTGTTGTCACTTTCTACGATGTCCGTGCCCGGTTCACTACTTGTACTCGAGACATCCTCTTTTTGTTCACAATCGAAAGGTATACAAATCATTCCAAGAGGACATAATTCGTCGTCAACACAGCGCCGAGCGCTAGCGCAAGACTTTTTTAATGCACTTTCACTCACTGCACAGTAAAGTTCTACCGAGCTTATCATCTCATCACCGCCACTGCTTTTTGTTGGCTGAAGTGTTGGATTGATTGTAGACGGAGCAGGTAACTTTGGAGAAACAAAATTACAATCTATATTCTCGAAAACACTTCTGTCCATCTGAACATGGGTTGATGTTGCTACATGGTGCTGCATTCCAACATGTTTTCTGCAGCTCAGGATTAGTTTGTGGCACAAATTCCATTTACGACAGCTACTGGACTTTGACTTGGTGCATTCGACGGCAGAAGTGAAGGTTGTTGCGTCTCTTCGGCGCAAACTATGTTTCCCCAACAATAAGTCCCAACCGGACAGGGTGGATCGGACGTCATCATTGCATGTTTGCGCGGTAAAACAGCCTGTCTTCAGGTCTGCATGTCGTTTTGCACAGTAGTTTTGAGCTCTCACTTCAGATTTATCGCCTATATTTGTTGATGGTTTAGGTGATGGTTTCGCAGTTGGTTTAGCTGATGGTTTTGATGTAGGTCCTGATGACGGAGGTGGCGTTGTCGAAATGAGAGGGCCCCGGGGCTACATCGCAAGATCATCAAAAAGCATGAAACATTTCAGATCATTCGTTGGACATGTGCCTTCTGGACAATTGTATCCATTTCTTCCACAATTATCGCTGGCTTCAGATATAGTCGCACCACACCACAAATTCAATGCATTGTTTACTTCTGAAACATGTGACCAATCTTCCTCTTTGTCTTCTGCTCCATTAGACCCCAAAGGTGGGGTCGGCCGAGGTTGGAGGCTGAGACGGATCCGCTGTCAAATCTTGGCCAGATGAACTAGAGATGCTCGGCATGTTTGACGGAGTTTGGATCCGAAGACTTCCATCAGGTGCAAACAACACCTCCAATACTTCTGCAGCGAAACAGAATGTAAGCATTTGAACGAAATTCTAACGCAAGCACTAGAGCGAATACAAATGACTTACTCTTGAAGTTTTCCTTCCTTTCTTGTCCACCATCCAATACTCCAGTGCCACACGGTGGGTTATGACAGCCTCGATTAACGATACCCACTGACAGCATCTATGAAACGCTCCACCATCTTGCATACTCCTCTCACAAACTCCTTCAGATTGTCCATATAATTCCATTCATTGTCATATGGCTGAAGAGAGCTCATCCAATAAAACATTCCTGCTATCCACTTCAATTCAGGATGCTCACTTCGATTACAGATTGCGCTGGGATCCTTACAAAAGTCAATTGTGCCATACCTCGCTGGCCGTCCTTCGTCCAGCGGCACGTCTTTCCTAGGAAATAACTATCGTTTGCAAACAAGATGAGCACGCGACTACAGCACTGCACAATTTCAAAGAAACGAATCGTGAAGGACTTACTTCAACATGCCAAAGTTACATATTCCCGTAGTCTGTATCACACCTCTTCCCCACCAACAACATCCTTCAACATCTGTCCGATTACCACCATTCATCACTGGCCCCGTTCGGTCATGTCGTCCCACCTTTCTGGCCAGGATAATCACTGCAATATTCTGGTGGATCCAACCACGGGAAATCGCATTCATACTCGTAGTCCCAGAACCCCGTATACGGATATTTACTCTTTGGACCACAAAACAGAGGTCCAGGAGCACCATACCAATGTGCATGAGTAGTTGCCACCATTTCCATATTTGGATCAACCTCACACTGAAAATGCTCAGTTCCATTCGGACACGTATAATGCTGATAACTCTGTTTCAATTGTCCACAAGCATTTTGATATAGGGTATTGACCATCATTATTGATATCCCAATTGTTTTCATCGCAACTATCATACTTGATTGTTTCTTTCATACTCTGTGCAAGAAATGCGGCAATGTTGACCAAACCGATTTTCGTCCCTTCCTCTCCTGGAACATCGTCACCTAAATAGAAGGACATGTCGTTGATCCCCTCCAGGTACATGATCTGCAATCCTCTCATGAACCCGTCATATCTATATTGTGTGCTTGGTAGCCAATCATTCCAAGCAGTTTGATATAAAAGTAGTTTATTGTCAATATCATGTCGGCAAATGTGCAGATTATCTTCAATGGCGTTGTTGGCAGACGGGGACCGAGTTTGTGGGGGAAAAGTCGGTGGTGGTGTGGTTGGTGCAATTCGAGTGGTGGGTGACATTGTTGGCTTTTTAGTTGGTCGTGGTGTTGGCAGGGGTGTCGTTGTGCATTCTACGTCTGCAATGGGCGTTGGATGATTGATATGTCAGATGACAAGAACAAAAAAAGACGGGATCAATACATACTTGGTATTTCAAGCATGAAGGAATGTGCCACATCACTTTCACTTACTGATTTCGTAATCACAAACTGACAATTTTTCATCAAAGAGTGTTCCCGCCTGACAGTCAGTGATTGGAGAAACCACTTGACCATTGCTGCATATGAAGTATGAAGTGCAGCCTGGACCTGAGACGTAGCCGGTGCTTTTTTCTTCTGGACATTTGGCATCGTATTGTGATGTCGTCGTGATGGGGAGGAGACTGGTGAGAAGAAGCCACCGTGTCAAGAAGCTTTTGTTGTCGTCGTTGCGTGGCAGCATGGTGAGGCTGCAGCTTCTTGCTGGATTTTAACGCCGCCGCCACCAATGCATTTCATTTCGTTCACCCACCACTATCCGGCAACACCAGTTTGTCACACTTGTAACTGGTGGCAGTCACTCCTCGGTGGTACCCAAGAGTAAATAAGCCAAGAGTACCAATATGTTGCAGATAAACAATCGCTGATGGATCGCTGTGCACCCCTTGTAAAGTTCTTACCGGAGACAACCAAAGATCAAAGATGGTTCACCACAACAAATCAGCCATACTATCATGAACCAATACAACCCGTTGTAGAGACCTTTGCTACGGATTAAAATGGATTACTACACTAACGACAGCGATGTTTCAAGTGTTGATAAGGACTCTATTGGCAAACAGTCATGGTCCGATGGGTCCGACGGGTCCGGTGGCAACAACTCCGACAGTTCATCCATCTCGTCAACTTCAAGAAAAAAATGACAACAAATACTACACTAACGACAGCGATGTTTCAAGTTTTGATAAGGACTCTATTGGCAAACAGCCATGGTCCGGTGGGTCCGACGGGTCCGATGGCAACAACTCCGACAGTTCATCCATCTCGTCAACTTCCTCCTATGACAACTCGTCCAATAATATGTCAGTTGAGGATGAAATGAGCGGGATGCAATGAGTATGTCTTCTGAGATGGATGTTGATAGAGATGGCAGTAGTGATGATGGAAGTGGTGACAATGGTAGTGACAGCGGCGGTGACAATCCCGACGGCCGAGATGATGATGGCAGTGACGACGATGATGAACATGTCTACTTATTCTGGTAAAACACAACCTATTATCAAACCATCGAATAGCAGGGTGTCGGAGACTGCATTATTTAGCATCTATTTCTACAAACGGAGTTGTACCAGAGAGTGTATATGAAACCTAGGAATGGTTACCCGAAAGAAACGGAGGAGGAAGAAGATGGGGAAGATGTTATGGGACTGATTTCATGTGAGTATCTGTTTTGTACAAAATCATCATGCCAAGAAGAGATATTATTTGTTCTAAACCATTTCTTTTATTTTGATCTATATACTTCAGCTACCTTTTCCACGCAAGTTTCTCGCGAGGAGACTTTGTCTGAAGATGAACACCGCAAAAAAGTTTTGTTCATGTGGAGAATGCATCCAAATGCCCACCATTGTTTCTCTAACAAGTACGATACGATGATGATGCAGCTAATGCCTTTCAAACAGATTTTGGAATCAACGCGAGTGGATGAAGACGCATACAAAAAGGAGAATCCCCAAATGTATAAGCTCATGAACATGGAACTTCCTTTGAATGATGCCCTTGATGTTGGAGCGGATGAGGGCGATGGAAATGACGAAGCAGGATCTGGAGAGGATGATGAAACTAGACCCAGTTTTCTACAGCCCTTTCAGCCCAATTCGCCCAATTCGATGCCAGAGGATGTAAGTTTCTCTTTGGACTCGCTTCAAAGACTGTCTCTATTATGGAAAAGAATTGTAAAACAGAAGGCAATGACACATTTTCTTGCTGTGCTTGATGAAGCACATAGACAGTTCTCCAATAACACTGGAAGATATGGGACGATTTTCTTATGACACTATAGCAAAGGTAAGTAAATTGTTCAAGCCAGTATAATGATTTGCTTCTTGCCATGCTAACGTTCATTCTCAAACATGTCTTTCAAGAGTCTGTATGATGACGTCGTCATACAGACTGGATACAGGTTCATATTTGTTGAAAAAGATGGTGATTCTCCCGGCAACTACCGAATTATCGACACGCCCCCTTTCAGCACCAACGATGAAGCACTCTCCAGTAAAGGTGACAATGATGCAGGTAGTCTCAGAAAGATCCTCATCAACAGAGTTCGTAGCAGAAAGCGGTCTAATTCCAGAAGTGCGGCGGTGCCAGTCAATCCGCTTTTGTCGCTGTTGGACGAACTGGTCGCGCAGAACTGATTTGGTGACCAACGGACAAGCAGATAAGATTGATTTATCATTCTTTCATGACGAGGAATCTGTGAGATCAAGATATGTCAGTATCATGGAAGAAGTGTCTAAGCAGAATAGGACTCCGGCCGCTACTCTTGTGAATATGCATGTCACTGCCAGCGAGGTATTTGCAATGCATGGTCCTCTATTCGAGTTACTGATCAAGGCTGGAAACTGATGAATCAGTGAGCTGGGATTCTCTGATTCAAGACCTCGGGAAGTTAGGAATGACACCTTCTTTGTTAGCAGAGTTCCAAGAATCAGTAGTCAAGTTCAAATCGATGAATCTTGGCTGGGACTTCAAGTTGGAGCTCTGGTACTTCACTTTGGATATCCTCATTTTCCTACAAGCACAATGCAAAACTTGCCACAAGTCTACATCTGTCTGTAAAACACGAAAGGATCTAAGGAACTATCAGTACGACCACCTCCACGACTTCAAGAAGACATGTAATCTGTCAAATATCTGGAGCAATACCAGTACCACGGATAACCCTTTTACATCACATGATCTTGTTGAGAGAGGTCTTTTTGAGAGTAGAAAGGGTGGTATCTCTTGTGTTGGTTGCCATGAGGCTGGTTCTCCCACTGGAAATCATGACAGGCAATTACGTCGGGTGCCTAAGATGGAGATGGGTCCGCGTGTGTTGCACCTATTTGGACAAAATCAACTGACATTTCAGGATCTCATTAGATTGAAAGAGTTGCAAACTCTTCATCAAGCAATGCTACGAATGGGGGCTTTGGTCAGGGACAACAATGACCGTGTCGGCTGATCTCCTAGTGAAGGTAGATGTATTGAGCTATGAATTGCTCGGCTTGCTGGCCACTGATCATATCAAGCTCACTGAGGAAGAGTGGGCAAATTCCCACTACTCAACACGTTGTCAAAATTCAACTGATATTGTTTCCAACCTAGCTAAGCGATTGACTGGCAAGTGGCCCTGGATGCAACAAATGCTGGTATAATGTCAATGCTACACGTTTGCGGGAAGATGAGTGGAATCACAGAATTCCTAGGGCAGGTACCGATGAAAAGGCAATGAGTAATCTGCGTACTGTGATTTCACAGTGGCTCAGAGGGGCTATTGAAGGAGACCTAGAAGATTGTTGCCAACATGTGTCACAAGGAGGTGACTGCGTTTCAATTTGGCAATGGACCCAAACCTGTTTGGTACACAGGTAATTAGATTAGTGGTTCAATTTTGATTGATGATTGGGGTTGTCAAATGCGTATTACAGTAACTTTCATATTAGATTAGATCAGTTCATTCATGAGAGTGATGGCAGATCGCATCCTTCATCCTCTATTACTGCCTTGAACTTTCCATCCTCTTTCTATCCAGTCGCCGATGCAATAGCTTGGCTTCCAGAGCCACAAACAGGAAATGTAGCAAGAACAATCACTATCAAAAGACGTAGTAAATATATGTGCAGCAAAGGAAGCTTGTTGATACTAATTCCCACCTACATTGCCGAAGATACGATTTCAAATCTCAACTCACAACTCAAGCGAAGAACTAACCCTTCACGCGGCTCAATCGGAAGCAGATATCAGCGGTGAACTTAGGCCGAGATAAAGAAGTAGTAACAGCTCTCCAAGAAGCAACATGGTCCGATATTTCGTTCTTGCTATTATTGCCATCTTCTCAAAGAATGATCATCATCACATCACATGCTCAAATTTCGCCGTAGAGGCATTTTCAAACATCAATACATTATCTTCGTCACCACTGAAAAGCATGCATCAGTTTCGACATCATGCCACTGGGAATAAAGCGAACGCATACAATCGTGTCAAAACGAATACTCTTGGATTACATGATGATGATGACGATTCATTTCACAATGAGCAGCATCAAAGTGCACTGACGCTAAGATCAACACCAACTGACAGAGAAGAACAGGACGAAGGAACAATAACATCACAACCGGCTTCTTCATCATCATTTCAAGATATTTCCATCATCGTCTTTCCCCTTCTTCTAATCTATATTTCAAATCAATGGTCACGCTACTCCATTTCCTACCTCGTGGACTTTTCACCAGACAATGCAGCTGCAACATTCACCGCCATGAATGTTGATTTAGAATTCACAAAATCACAATACGGCCTGCTTGCCTCCCACAGCATTCACATTTCTCTTGTGCATTCAGTTCACTCATCGCCGGAAGTTTGGCAGATAAATACGATCGGAAATTACTTACGTTATCATCTTGTCTGGTGTGGACGTTGGCGACATTGGCGCAAAGTCAGGCGCAGACCATACGATGAAGTTCTGATTGCAAGGGTGGTAATGGGTGGAGCGTGTGCATTTGCCGCTCCCGCTGCGTATACGTTGATAGCTGACAAAATATCCAAGGATAAGCTTGCATTTGCAAATTCGCTGTACGGATCGGGGGTGTATTTAGGGGGAGCTTTGGCAAGTTTGAGTTTACTGTTGGATAACAATATGGGATGGAGGGGGACTCTGGGGGTGATTGGAGGGTTTGGTGTTGCTGCTACGATTGTTTCGGGTATACTGTTGCCATCGGATGGTGATAGAAATTTAATTGTAGATGCTACTCCGAATGGAAATGATGCAAGTAGCAGTAGTTCAACAACTCAGCAGCAGTCAGAAGATGGAGGGGAAAATAATCTGTTCAGCAGCGCGGGGCAAATCCTCTCAATACCGCGAGTGCAATTCTTATTTGTCGCATCTTTTCTTCGCTTTTGCTCTGGCCTGATGATTGGAGTCTGGGCGGCACCGTATTTCAAACAAGCTTTTCCGGATGATGCTGCTCAATATGCGGTTGTGAATGCATTTATTGTTGGTGGGTTGGGAATGACAAGTGGAATTCTAGGAGGTTATATTGCTGATGGTTTGGGGAGTTGGGTCAAGAAAAGTAATGAAGAAGCTTTGTCTGGTGCTGATACAGAAGAAGGAACGCCGTCGTCAACAGGCATGCCATCCATTCTTCGTGATAACTTTGATGAAGAAACTATTCGCTTATTACTCCCAATCGTCGGTTCTCTCCTCGCCATTCCGGCATGGTATCAAGCCACACATGCTGGCACAAATTTCGAAGCCTCAATGTTTTGGCTCGGCGTCGAATACCTCGTTGCCGAATGCTGGTTTGGACCAACTATTGCCGTGCTGCAATCTTCTGTAGGTGCGTCCAGAACGGGCACTGCACAAGGGCTATTTGTGTTAACCGGAGCATTCGCTAATTCTGCACCGACATTACTCGGATGGATTTATGGTAACAAAGTTATTGATTCAACAACTTCGTCATCGTCAGAAGTTCTGGCAGGCCTTTTGTCTGTGGGAGTTTGTGCAGGGTATTTACTGAGTTCTGTTTTCTTCCTTGTTAGCGCTAGCGCTAGTGCAGTGCAAATGGAGGTGGAGGGCTGCAGCGAGTAGCTCAGGACACGAAAGATGATGAATAGTTGTTTCCTGCACTTATACAGACTGGACTAGTGAAAAAACTGCACACTAGGAATGCTACCTAAATTCTATCCGTGATAATGCCATAAATCATTGCAAGGTATGCACATAACTTCTGAGATCGCTTACCGTCGTTTCACAGTAGAATACATAGTGGGAGTTTTTCAGCCCACAACCTACCCAACGTAGATACCCACCGCCCGACCCTCCCAAATCCCAAACAAAGAAACTACCAGCCCGCTATCTACAATCATGCCATAAGTAGCCACAGTGCTGCATACAATTATATCTTTGCAACACAGAATCATGGCTCTACCAACATCATCCTCGTCCACACCTCGATCTCGGAGACTTGCTCCCCGATTCATGTACAATAGTCTATGCCTAGTCGCATCAGTGTTGGCCATACATTTCTTGTACATGGCCAAAGTTCACTACGAGTTTGATAGCAACCTCAAAGATGTTGTTGCCGCTACACATCTCCCTCCTTCACGTAATGGCCAAAGTGAACACGACAAACGTGTTTCTAATTCGGATCGTTCCATTTCAGGTAAGTGAGGGGGAACTCTGGTTGCATATTATCAGTATCAGATCAATTAATTGTGCCCTCTGTAATCATCTAAATCTAACACTAACAGCACCCCTTTCATTATGCAATTATCCCGAAATGATCAACGCCCGCCGTTCAATATAATACGTAGACATGAACAAATTGAAACAAATTTCTTTCCCTCACGGAAGCTTTTTCTTTGGTGCAAATAGTCATCAAGTAAATATCCCCAAGAGTCAAGTGTTTGATCCATCCCTCTCTTGGTTGCCCCTCCAGCGTAAATTGCTGGATGATTCGGATATCAATGTAGAAGTGGAGAAGAAAAGATGTGCCTCTTACAACTTTGGTTTCCCAAATGCCACGATGCCACTGAGGCGCAGACGTCTATTTTATGGAGCCTTGATATCAGATGATTCCGCAGAAGTAATCAAGGCAACGAGTATGGAACAGTACAACATTTTCCACACAGTATCTCTTATAGAGAGCAATAAAACTCACAATCTTACCCCAAGGGACTGGAAATACTTTGGTTCAGAGGATGCATCGAAGAAGCTGAGTTGGCTGTATCAATTGTTTGGTTCCAAAACAAAAGTTTCCATGGATTATTATATACCATCACTTGAAAAGGGGCAAGGAATGGATGCAATGTATCTCGACTACTTTCAGCGGGAGGGACATGTGTATCGATGGAAATTCAATGGCATGAGACCTGATGACGTTGCTATAATTGGAGATCTTGATGAGACTTACTCTCGGGACTTCCTCCGTGCGTTACAAATTTGTGACGTGCCACAATTTCGTCCTGCGCAGGATTGCAAGGCACCGAAGGTGATTGCATCAACAGTGGTTTTTGAGTCTAGCCCCGAGTGTACTTGGAAGGGCAGGAGGTGGTTTCATCCAGGTAAGTCATGTTTCAATGTTGTGGTTGTGGGCTTGTAGATTCTTTGCGGAGATATCTCTCTTTGGTTTGGTTTCTAATCTCTGCTTGTTTCATTCATTGTTCACAGATGCTGTATTGGGGAAGTGTGTAGATCAGATTGGTGATACAAAGCTGCACCCACCGACGAAGCGAAACAAGTGGGAATCACATGGTATGAGGTTGAATGGGTACGGAAATTACGGGAATTATAGTCGCTATGAGGCGGACGTCTTGAAACCTTTGAACATGACAGGACAATACCCTTTATGGCTCCCAAGCGAGATCCGAATAGAAGCCGGAGGAGCGCTTTTTCAGAAGGAAGACGAATGGAAATCACCCACTGGTTATCATTTCCATAACTTTTTCATGTCGGGTGAAGAGGTGAGATACAAATATTTGACCTATGGGCACCCTGACGGAAAGGCATTTGAGAAACCCTTGCGGGATCTCCATGGAAGTGGCGACCTGCTGTTGGCGGTCACGTGTGCTGAAGGGAATCACACTGAAAAGGCAGAACGCAGCTTTGAAAGTCTTCCAGGTACTTCAAAACCAATCTACTACTTGAATGAAGAAGCTCGACGCGCAAGGCATAGTATATGGCAAGACATTGTCAGAAAAGATGCCGAAAACGCTACCAAAAATGAAGTCAAGGCGAAGGTGGATCCCACGCCAGCCACCGATGGGAATCAAGAACACAAATCACTGACCAGCTCCAAGTCTCATTGGGACTCATCGAAGTCTGCTGTGTTAGGACTAGCAAGTGGATATCCGCGTTATGTGTATGAAGGATTCGTTGGAAGTCTCCGTGCAACAGGATTTGCAGGTCACATCATACTTGCAATCGCCAAGGATGCCCCTGTGGATGTTGTTTCATATCTAGGGGAGCAAAATGTGACCATGAAGTATGTGGAAAAGGCCGACAAATGCACATACAACGGTACTATTGGCGAGCAAGGGAAGCCAATAGATATGCAGAAGAGTAGTGAGTGGAAATGCCCCAAGGACTACCCTGATTACAAGATTACATGGGCGCGGTTTCTTTACTACAGAGACTGGTTGAATGACTGCCCGTCTTGTACGGATGGCGTGATGTTGACAGACGTTAGAGATGCATTCTTCCAAAGGGATCCCTTTGTTACTGCCGTGGAGAGGAATCAAGTACACCCATTGATGGTTTTTGAAGAGTCGCCTGAAACTGACACTGAGCACTGGCTCACAGATTGGCCAGTCTCTGCTTGCAGGAAGCATAAGTTAGGGAAGAACCCCATGCTTTGCAGTGGAAGTGTGATGGGATCAAGAGAGGGCATTCTTGATTACATCGATGTGATGGAGGAAGAGTTCAAGTATTGGATGGAGAGAGAAAATTGCCGTATAGACAATCGAGGTGATGATCAATCTATTCACAACTATTTGTATTACACGAACAGATTTAAGAATGCAGTGAGCATCCCGCATCGACAAGGCCCTATTCATGTGGTGGGATACCAAGCAGCGCGAATATTTGAGAATGCAACGAAGGAAGCTGAGAATGCGGGCGTTGGCACCAGTGAAATATTCATCCATGATAATAATTGGAAAGAGTGGCTACCTCGTAAGTATGGTCTCATCAACACCAATACCGGTTTGATCGTCAATGAAGATGGAACCCCATCTGCACAGGTGAGTTAATGATCGTTGGTTTTGATGCAACATCATGCAATGCCGCCACACGGAAGTTTGTCAACCTCCATCGTTTTTCTAAATAATGTTCTTACTTTTTACTCTTCATCTGAAAGGTTCATCAAGTAGATCGGTTTGGGCCATTAATCTCAAAGTGGGAAAATGAAATGAGAAAGCAAGGTTGGCCGTACAACAAGGACACGGACAAGGAGAGCATTGGAAGCAGCGCTTGATGCGATTGTGCTGGCATCATTTCAAGTACGCACATTACTTCTGAGATTGCATACTTCAAGTTATCAAGTTAAAGGAGATAAGACGGAGTCGACATTAATCAAGACTGTGTTAGTAATGATAAAGTTATAATTATTGGCATGTCAGCCTCGAACCCTACATTCGTTGAATTCACTCACTCATCCGCTAAAAGGGTTCCCAACCAATGAAATATTCTCAATTGTCGACCTTCCAAAGCCTCCAGCGCAACATCTTGCGGAACTAAATTCTTCAAAACAGCCTTCAAAAAGGCAGCATTGAATCCGGCCAAGCTTCCATACACGGCATCCTTCCAATACTTGTGAACAAAATTTTGACGTGTGTTTGGATTCAATCCTCTCCGAATAAAGAGATAACTAATACCCCAACATACTGCGGACACTAACGCTTCGTATACTACCGTCCATAGCTTTTTGGGGGTGTCAAAACCAAATAAAAATACACGCTTGGCCGCCACAGACTGTGTTGCCCATAGAAGAAAAGATGCCACCAAACCAGAGAAATCACCCTTCGACAGGCAGTCCACCAGAGCATCTCTATCCGTAGCACAGTTTTGAACCGAGTCATAATTCTCTTGAACCCATTTCATCATTTGCGGCAGACGAGATTGGATTTCAGCGGACAGTGCAATTAGACTCATGAATAGGACGAGGTAGTTACCTATCAGAAATATGACTTGTTTCTTCTCTTCACGATGGTATTGTTCCTCTTCAGCAAAGTTATTTCCTTCCGAAGTAGATTTTGGAAATTGTGCACCTGGTACACCTGATCTCCTTCGTAGGAAGAGCTCATTTAGTTGTCGTAATTGTTGCTCTATCAAGTCATCCGTCTGTTCTTCTGCCGTGGTGTTGGGATTGGTTCCATTTATGACAGCAGCAACAACAGCTGCTGCGGCATCAGGGACGGCAGTACTTTCAGTAGTCGCATCAGAAAAGTCCTTCGGAGTCACTTGTGGTGGTGGCGGTGACACGCTCTGTTGTTTCTTTGCTCCTTGCGAAGAAGAAGACGCAACTGCCGCTGCCGCCGCAGCAGCCGAATTCAAATTCAACGGAGGTGGACGCAACAATGCAGCTGCAGCAGCATTCAACACCTGCAATTGTTGCGGATGTAATGAATTCATCCCCCCCAATGAGACAAGGTTGGCATTGGATGGGTGTGGACTTGGTTCGGCCGATGGTGAATCTGGAGCACGTGATGCAAATGGATGATGATGTTGTTGATGATGATGAATGGCGTTGTTATTATGAGTTCCTGACAGTGTTCGTTCTGGTTTATCTTCGACTGTTCGAAATCGTAGTAAGAATTGTGATCCGTCTGGAAGAAAAGGACAGAGAACGACTTCTGTAGAGGGTAGATAACAGCACAAAGTAATGTGTGAGGCATGAAAGACGACAAAGAAGGTGAGCAAGAGTGTGAATGACCTAACAATAAAGGAGTAAGCTTACCCTCATGAGGCTCCACATTTTCATCCAACAAACGAACATCTTCCAACTTGACTCCTCCTCCACGACTACCACGACTACCACCTCCACTACCACCACTCTGATTTAATTTTCTCAAGACACAACCAAACACATGCTCCTGCATCTCAGACGAAGTTGTGCCATCGTACCATGATACAGTAATAGTTCCTCGATCCATGACTAGCACTGTGTTATTGTTATCGACTATTTCCATTTGGATCATGATGCAATGTAGTAGTAGTAGTAGTAGTAGCACCACTTTCATTATCAGCAGTAGTAGACTTGTCCTCATTCAAATACGGAAAGGTTAAACTCCCCGTCAAACTCAAACTACGGATACGTCCAATGTGACGAAAGGATGTGAAGGGTGTCTTTGCGATTTGAGAAAGAAGAGGATGATGTTGGTGTGGTCGGTTGATTTGTTGTGTGGTGGAAGTGACGATGGAATTTCTTCGAGGAGACGTAATTTGATGGTGCGTCGGCCTGGTGGGGATGCGTAGGTGATTCTTGATGGTGATGATATGATGTTGTTGTTGTTGTTCCCTTGCTGCTGCTGATGATGAAGTGGTGGTGACTGATCATGCTGTTGTTGTTGCTGTTGTTGTTGTTGCTGAAGAAGAGAAGGAGGCGAAGGAGACAATAATTCTTCTCCTCGATTGTTGTTATTATTCATGAGCAGTGAAGGTGACATGGACATGGTTGCCCTATCTGGAGAGATGAATGGTGCTGTTGTTGTTTCGTTGAAAGAAGTGCCATTTTTGTCATTCGTATTGCTTTTTTGAGAGGATTGAGTGGATGACTCTTCATCTGTACCGACATGGACGTTTTCTGTTGTAGATTTCTCGTTTTTGTCGTCGTCAATTTTCTGTTCGTCAGTTTTGTCATGCTCATTCCCTGCTTCTTTCGTGGCAGCAGCAAAAGCAGTGGATGATTCAGCATCCTCTTTACTCGTTTCTGTTTCATTATTAGCTTCATTGAGTGACGAGGAAGCCCCCGCCGCCGCTGCACTTTTCCCTTCCACATCATCAATTTCCGTCAAGAGAGGCTGCTTCAATTTCTCATCCAGTTGCACTAATGAATCTGAAGAAATGGATTGTTCCTGCTGTTGATATTGCATGAATGCATACGCATTATCTAGTGCTTCCCCATCATCGTTACTATTGCTATTGTTGGGTTCCACGTGTGTCGGATGATGATTATTTGAAATCAATTCTGTTCCGTTTTCTGCTGGTGCGTTGGATTGATCATCTGCAGCCAAAAGTGGTGAATCATTCATTGTGGTCACTTCATCTGCGTCAAGAGGCTTTGCGTCACTAGTTGTTATCGAGGAAGGTCCATCGTCGATACTGTTATCGTGTTCAGCTGTAGTATTAGCTGCAGGTTCGCATCGTTCTTCCTCCGCGACGACACCAGCAGCAGCGGTGACGCCATCACCACCACTACCATTCTGCTTGGCATGCTCTGATGAATCGTCGTCCTTTTGTTGTTGAGGCGGCATGGTGAACGGCATAATAATGGCTACAACTACTCGTCGTTAGTATGTCGGAGTATGTCGTGATGTGCATGTTCCTCCTTGAGAGCTGAGACGCGGAGTCGTATAAAAGCCCTAAATTAATAAGCTCGCGGCTGTCTCGCTGTCCGGGCGTTTTACGGAGTACAGAGGGGACGCGGGATAGAGGGTACTCACGAGATTGGTACCCAATACCACCTGTCGGAGAGTTAGTGAGTTTGGTGATCCGATTGAAGATGAAAAAAAGCCTATGAAGCAATCGGGGGGGGAAGTGGCGTTAGAGTGGCGTAGGTAAAATGGCAAAATATCTGATGGTCTCATAGTAGTGTGCAATAATCTGGTCTGATATTATTATTTGATCATCAACGAGAAGAGAGATAGGCATCAAATAATGATGTTGTCGACAGCAAAAAGTATCATCCACTGTTACTGGAGGTCGCTGCTTCGATCATCCTCATCCTCATTATCGGTGAGACTTCTATCATCATCAGCTGCATCCTCGCAGCATCACGAACAAGCCTTATCCTACAATCGAGACACTGGCATAATCAGCGACGTACAATCAATGCAACCACTCTATCAAACAATCATTGGGATTGAAATACATGCACAGCTTGCTATACCGACGAAACTTTTCTCATCGGCTCCTACAAAACATCATCATGATGATGGCAACAACAAAACGTCATCAGCATCATCAACAGCTTCATCATCCAACACCAACGTACACCCATTCGACCTAGCCTACCCAGGAACACTCCCCACCCTTTCCCACGCGGCCATCAAATCCTCCATCCTATCCGCAGCATCGCTCAACTGTCAACATATTCACCGCTATTCCAAATTTGAACGAAAGCATTACTTTTATGCAGATTTACCACATGGATATCAGATTACGCAGCAGAGATGGCCTTTGGCTAGTGAGGGTGTTGTTTTGTTTTTGCCGTATTCGAATTTACAGAATCAGCAGCAGGGTGATGCTAGCAAGAAGAAGAAGAAGAAGAGGAGACGAGGTAGAGATGATGGTGACAATGCACAAGAGGATGAGAATAGTACTAGCAAAGATGACAGTGAATCATCATCATCTAAACAGCAACAGCATCCTATAGAACCAGTTCAATTGAGAATAGAACGTATTCAACTAGAACAAGACACTGGAAAAACAACCAGTCACACCACCACTACAAACTCAAACAACAACAAAACAACCACAACAACAACAGCACACATAAACTACAACCGAGCAGGATGTACCCTCATTGAAATAGTCTCCTATCCCGACTTGAGAACGGCACATGAAGCAGCAGGAGTTGTTGAAAAGATTCGCAAGGTCTTGAAACATGTGGGATCGTGTGATGGAAAGATGGAGGAAGGGAGTTTACGGTGTGATTTGAATGTGTCGATTGCTCCTGTTAGCTCGAATGATGATACTACTTCATCATCCTTTGATAATAACAATGACGACGAGCAAAGTAATGACAAATATAATCTACCACCCGGAAACGGACACAGAGTCGAAGTCAAAAACCTCAACTCCCTCCGACAAATCATTGCCGCAACCGAATATGAAGCCATACGTCAATCCTCACTCGCAATACAACACAATCATACCGGACGTGAAACACGGACATTTGATCCATTGGGTGGGAAAACAATCTGTATTCGTGCCAAAGGTGATGCAATTGATTATCGTTTCATGCCGGAACCGGATTTACCTCCGTTGATATTGGATGAGACTACCTTGGGATCCAAGAGTTTTAGAGGAGTTTTTGGAACGGTACATGCCAGAGAGTGCAGAGGATGCTACTGCGAGACTTCTGGAGGAGTATGGGTTGGGTGAGAGTGTGGCAGTGTTGATTGCGAGTGATCCACCGGCGATTGTGTTGTTTGAGGATGCTGTATATGTTGCAAAGGCGGAACTTGAGCAAGAAGACAATTATGATGATTCTGTGGACGTTTCGGCATTGGTGGCCAATTTCTTGTGCAATGACTTGTATGCACTTATCAAAAAGAGTGCTATTGAAGAAGCAGGTGACGATGAAGACAAACGTGCTACGTTACTGAATTCTATTTCAGTAGACCAATCTACAGTGGCTAGCCAACGGCTTGGATTACTCATTGCCATGATTGCAAATGGGACACTTACAACATCCATGGCCAAGAAAATTCTTACCATCATGTACAAAGACGATTTAAGTTCCTCTCCAAGAGATATTGCCACGAGGAATGGATGGGAGGTTATATCGGATATGGATGTACTCGTGCAACTTTGCACAGATGTTGTTCATGATCCAAAGAATACCAAGCAGTTGGAACAATACAAGCAGGGTGGAAAGAATACGTGGAAGATTGAAAAGTTCTTTGTTGGGAAGGTCATGGCGCAGAGTAATGGAAATGCACATCCGGAGAAGATGAAGGAGGCGTTGGCAAGTGTTTCTAGAGAAGGTGGTTTCTGATCAGACATCGTCAACATCATGACAAAATGAGCTATGGTACTGAGATACTGAGACAAAACATTCAAAGAGACTCTTCTAACTTTTTTTAGATAATAATTACCACCTATTACCCTTGTTGTTGTTGTTATTACGTGACGGGGCAAAGCGACGGCCGCCGCGTCCACCGCCTCGCCCTCCACCTCTTCCTCCGCCGCCACGGCCTCCACCACCTCTTCCTTTATTGCCTCTGCCACCGCCGCCTCCTCTTCCAGATCGGCCACCTTGTTTATCAAAGCTGCGGAATCCAAAGCGATTACCTTGGTTGTTTCCTCCTCTCCAATTATCGCCGTCCTTGTATCCGTAGTTACCTGTCTTGGCATCAAGTAGTCGTTCATTGGCATCAACGAGGCTGGTAGCCTTCTCGGCAAATTGAAGTGCAAGAAGTTGCAGAGCACTTGGTTCGACATTCCTCATTACGATAGTTTCTGTGGGTTGGTCCCAGCTAGCAATCAAATCGTGGTTAATCATCATTTTCGATACAATTGCGTGAACTTCATTCTTGGTCATATCAAACATTTCACACAGTTGACTGAGTGATAGAGAGTCGTATTGGGCAGAAAAGGCAAGAAGATAGGTGCGCACGCCAGTCTGCTTGATCTTTTCTACAAGCATAGTCTTGATTTCTTCTGCGCCATTGTCACCAGGAACAAGGTCCCAGCACTCCAAAGATTTGAGAAGGTCGGCACACTTCTTCCAGTCTCCTTTTAGAAGAGCCTTAGTAGCCGTCATAACGAAGTCACGTGTTTGTTCTGGGGGTCCAGTGAACACTTGACGGTCATACATGTCGTGGTACTTGCGGAATGTTCGCGAGAGAACGCGACCACGACGATCATTATCACCAGGAGATGCCATGTTGGGCACCTCCAAGAACATAGCAGAGATCAAATGGCACGCCTCCAACAAGTCCAAATTAATATGTTGGTGATAGGGGATCTGCCGTCTTTTCTCGGCCTTTTCCTGCTCTGGACTCTTGTCACTAAATCTACCTGTTGATACTCCTTGCGCCAAAAGTTCTCGTACTCTTCCGGAACAAATATCAGATAAACATTGGTGTGAATCCCAAATGTTGCCCAATCGGAAAGCAGCTAGACCAAGAGTGACCATGGTACGGTTGAAAAGGATCATGGTGGCGATATCTCCGGCAATAGGAATGGTCTCTTGAAGGTGAGACATTAATAGCAAATCCCTAGCCTCCAAAAATCTATCGTGAAGAGCGTGGTGGTAAATATGACAAAGCATAGCCCTGGTCTTCTGTCTATCCGTACCATGCTGGTAAATGTAGGTACAGAGATAAGTCATATCCTTGGCAGTGTCGCCGTCAGCAGCGGATGTATCCTGAGCTTCTGCAACAGCCTTCACGATGGAGTCGTGGCGGTAGTACATGTGCTCAACTCGTAACTCTGCAAGCATTGCTGCATCTGATGCACTATCAACTCGCTGATAGTACTTTTGGTAAATGCCAAGCAATTCCCTCAACTTAGTCTCGTCTTGAAGACGGACAACGTAATCAATAGAGTGTGGAGAGATTCTTTGCAATGACTTGTTGTATTCCTCGTCGAGGCGTGATAAGAAAAGAGACAAGGAACCAGGGACACGAATAGTCTTGAGCTCTTCCTCTGACATTTTGGCCTCTCTCTCTAAACGAAGGCGCTCCATTCGTTGGTCCTCTGTTTCGACTTCCCCAGTGTTAGGGTTGATCAACTTCTCTTCAGTAGACATGGCTGCCATAGCTCCACCAGCTCCACTCATGATGCCACTCTTCATCTTTCCTGCCTTACCCATTGTGGCCATCATCATGTCGCTTGCGAGCTCATCATCCTCAGCGGTCATTGCACCAATCTTCCAGCCTTCTTTCTCATCTCCCAAGATCGATCCGGCCCGCTCAAGATAACCTGCGCATGACCTCCAGGTGGGTGTGTCCATGAAATCATCAATAGTGCGTTGCATATCAAACTGTGCAGTAATAACGTGCATCAATACAGGAATTTCGACTCTGGGACCAAAACGAGTGGCCAACTTGGAAAGAGCCTCCAGTTGTCCAAGCAAAGCCTTGGAATCAGTTCCCTTACGTCCACGGCTGGACACAATCTCCAATGTCTTCTTCTGAATCAAACTTGGAGTCAACTCCTCTTCCTTAAGTTCGCCCTCTGCAGCCTTTTGAGCGTCCTGTTCAGCCTTGAGCTTGGCAGCCTCCTCCTTGGCACGCTTGCGTTCCTCCGAACGACCAGCCTTATCCTTCTCCACCTTTTCCTTGACGACGGTGGTACGCTTGAGCCAGCGGGCACGACCCTTGAGTTCTCCGGCACCACCAGCTTCAGATTCACTGTCGGAACTATCGGAATCAGAGGATTCTGCCCAGTCGGAAGAGGCATCGGAGTCAGATCCAGAATCAGAGTCCTAAGGAAGAAATGACACGTAACAGATGTGAGATGAATGCAAGAGTCCAAGCAAAATTGTTAAAGATACAATTGGCGAAAGAGAGTCACTCAGGGCCCTTCCATTGAAGGGGAAAGCTGGTCTCAGGCTACCAAAAAGGCACTCCACACCACTTTGTCAGTGGTGCATAACGGAAACACCCCCAAGGCATACATCGGAAACGAGGAAATCCAATTGGATACATTCATAGTGACTCTGGTTCCATCCGTGACTAGTCATACACTTACCGAATCAGAATCACTATTTGCGGCCTTTACCTTCTTCTCCTTTTCTCCACTGGAAGCAGAAGAACTACTACTACTACTGCTACTACTATCATCACTATCATTCTCCTCCTCACTCTCCGAACTAGAAGAGCTACTACTACTCTCACTACTAACCACAGGATTCTTCCTATACTCATCCATAATCACACGATACTTTTCACAAAACTTCTTCAAATTCAACTTCATACGATTCAATGCCCTGCCCTGTGCCGGCTTGAGTTTTTTAAAGGAGGCCTTATCCGCAAGAGACTTGGACACATGATCTTCCAAATCGCAGAGCATACGCACTAGGAATCGTGGGATACCCCCATTGGCATCAAAGACTTTGGTAGACTTGGTCATTGCCTTGGTGAGGGATTCGAATTCGTCCATGAGGGATTTGTGATCGTTGGTTTTCATGGCGTTGCGGAGTTTGGAGACGTGGGCTTCGAATGATTCGAAGGCACGTGTTTTGGCGGATTTGGCGACTCTTACGGATTCTTCCGATTCTGTTTTTGAAGTGTGTGGTGGAGGTGAGGGAAATGATTATGCGATAAGTTATAGTTAGCACAAGTGGTATATAAATATACAATGAATAATACCCGACAGGAGAGATGGTAATGTAATGTGTAATGTAATAAAATAATTGCGCTCGGACATCCAAGGAAGTTAAACTGCTCCATGAGACAACGCTCTCAGCTTGTACTGCAAACGTTTATGGGGAAAGTCATCGTCATCGCACAATTATTATTCATTATTACATCTTCTCCTTTACACCATAGAATCCAATGAGAGTAACCAAAAATATAGCCGCCTACACACAACACATGCACTCACCAGAATCACTATCCATAACCCAACGATTGGCATCTCCACGTCCTCCTCCGACAGAGGAATCGCTTGAACTGGAGGAATCATCAGACGAGTCAGATGAGCTCGATGAGTCGTCGGATCCAGCGGCTGCCCAGAATTTTGACATGGTGTTTCAATTGCTGCCTGCCTTGGTTTGTTACTATGGTGCTGGCCTGGGTGGACGCAAAGTGGAAGTGTGGAGCATTTTGGAGGTCGGATGAAGGACAGTCCAGGGGGCAGGCCCCCCAACCACTTTTATTGAGCCGTGGGGCCTACCTTTTACTTGAAGAATTCTACAGAAAGTTTTGTACCAAGGCTACGTAGGAATTCGAAACGTCGTGAATTCGAAACGTCGTCTCTGCACAACTCTTGTGTTTGGTAAGGCTTGACCATGGCAGCCGTTTGTTGGTGCTTGACGGATTGAGAAGTTGCAGGGCATTGGTGTGATTATGATGCATCTTTAATAATAATAGAAATCAGTTCGTAGTTGGGGAAGAGCGTAGAATGATTACGATCCAAAAGAACAATATTGTGATTTTCTATGAAACTCATCATCTCACCAACTTCTTTTCATCTCTTTCCATATTCCTATCAGTCAAGAAATATAACACCAATTTTCAATCATGGGACGCCGCCCTTTCCGTTGCTACCGCTACCAAAAGAACAAGCCCTACATCAAGTCACGCTACTGCCGTGGTGTGCCCGAGTCCAAGATCCGTATTTACGACGTGGGAGCCAAGAAGGCTCCCGTGGACTTGTTCCCCTTCGTTGCTCACTTGGTCTGTGACGAGAAGCAGCAAATCTCCTCTGAGGCACTTGAGGCATGCCGTATTGCTATTAACAAGCATTTGGTCAACACTGTTGGAAAGGATGCGTACCATATCCGTGTTCGTGTGCACCCTTACCATGTTATCCGTGCCAACAAGATGCTTTCGTGCGCTGGAGCTGATAGGCTTTCCAGTGGAATGAGGCACTCGTACGGTAAGCCCATTGGTGTTGCCGCCCGTGTTGATATTGGACAGGTTCTTCTTTCCGTGCGTGGAAAGGATGCGTCCGAGCCACACATTATTGAGGCGATCCGTCGTGGAAAGTTCAAGTTTGCTGGAAGGCAAAAGATTTTGAAGAGTCTCAAGTGGGGATTTACCAAGTATGAGCGTGAGGATTATGTTAGGATGAGAAAGAATGGAGAATTGGCTGCTGATGGTAATATTGTCAAGGTCCACAACCGTCGTGGTGCTTTGGCCAAGAGTGCTTTGTATTTGGCTGGACAAGAGTAAATAAACAAGTTTAAGCTGAACAAATGATGAAAAAGGAACATCAGCATAGTAGTACAAACACATGCACGTTATCAGAATGTTGTGAACTTTTGTCGTACTGTATACGGTGGTTGGAATAGAAGCAGTTGAACTGTGCCCGTCTTGTTTATTGCGTAGAAAACCAGCACAAGAAGTGTTGCTAATCTATCTCCAGTAACAAAACTTGTAAACTTAACCTCCTTCCAGGGTAAATTAAACACAACATCCACCAACAAACGAGCACTTGCAGGCTGCAGGCGCCCCCCTGAGCATATCCATATTCTTCTTTTCTTCACGGGGTAGCTTGCATAACCAGCACCTTTTTGTAGATGGGAACGCGAACCAAATGGACCTTATCGCGTAACCGAGATATGACAGCTTTTGGGACGCCTCCTTAATTGAGACGAACGGGCTACCCCCCTGCCCCCTCTGGAATTGCCTGTAGAGCGCTCGGCACTGCTCGGCACTCACTTCTCATCCACGTCTTCGGTGTGATACACAAGATACACAAGATGAAGCTCTTCACGTACGCCGCAACAATGGCAACAAATAATGATACAACAAACCGACAACATAGTAAGAAGACCCATTTTTCACGCTGAATCGAATGGTGTGATCGGAAGCCTTCGATCTTTAATGTTCACAGACGTATTCGCCATCACAATAGCGGCATCAATTTTTCCGTAAAGTTCGTCACGTCATCGTTTGGCACCATATAGGACAGGTAAAGATCAATTTATAACGCTGTCATGACAACCCCATAGGATAGGGTATTAGCCGTCGACGAATAGCCGGTGATAGTGACAGAAATGAGTATTACAGTGGCATTGAGTGAAATACAAGAAGGCATGAAATCTACTGAAATATGAAAGTATCCCCGGTGGTAAATGGCTAATTATCCACTCCTATCTTCAATATCAGTACATTCTACCAATATAACACCTTCGTATGACTGCCATTAGTGACGATAAGTGACGATTCCGGGAGACAGTGAGGGTAATATAGCTGCATCATTTGTATGTTATTAGAGTAATAATCTTATCTACAATATCTTGATCAAGTTTATAATAAGTTTAAATAACAAGTTTACTGTAATACATATGAAAATATTAATTAAATAACTAACAAATAAATGCATTAACACCTTAATAAATACTGGCAAGGTTCAGAAAGAATCAATCTTCAGGGCCATTCGCCTGGTCTCTTTCGTGTTGACTTCCCCGGTGGACTAGTCACCTTTCTGCGCCTGCTGTCGCTCTTCTTCGTGCTCAGCTTTTTTCCATCTACAAGACTAACCAACTCTTGTTGGCAGACAAGTAATTCATCGCTCACTACTTCAATCCCTGCTGTCCCTGTTCGTTGTGCCATTCGACAGATCACCTCAAAAGGATGCTTGAATCTAACATATGGTGAACTGCCTGATTTGGGAGGTTTCTCCGCTGCAACTTGATCTTCACTAATTGTTGAATTGTTGAAGAAGTTCAAGAATCGACGTTGGCAATGGTTGAAATGCTTCGCCATGACTGCAATCCCATTGTCTCCAGCACTCTCTGCGTAGTTGCAAATGTTCACATAGCGAGGGTGAAAACTTGTAGCCAAATCAATTTTGTGTGAGTCATCTACATCGACTGGATGATTGTTTACGAAGTCGCAATTACCTATCTGCATTTCTGGATCATTGTGGCAATCATCACTACGGCTCTGGCTAGGAACAGCAAAAGTGCTAGAATGATGTGCCATTTTTGCTGCTCCAAAACTGGTCGACGGCTTCTCTCCAAAAGTGGGACCGTTTTGACTGTGCGAGGCAGTTGATGATGTTTTACTGATGGGTGCAGTCGACTCCACACTCGATGGTTTCACAGGGACACAGCAAACTGAATCACCAAGTATGTGGCGGAGTCTCTCGGAATTTTCATGCCAAAATGTATTGGAGCCCCTGAGGTACAATTTCTTGTAACTGCGCAAGAAGTAATCCTCGTCTCGATCACCAGATCCAACACGCGTAGTTGACTTGATGGAAGCGACTTCTTCATCAGTGACAATAATTCCTGGCAATTCTGCTGAGCGAAGATCCATGTATGCATCTGTCAATTCATCGTTTCGGCCGTAATGCTGACAGTACCCATTCTGCCATCTCACATTCGCATCACTCAGTGTAGGATGCCGTTTTAGCACTCGGTAGACATGTCGACAAGCATACCTCCTCGTGTTGAATAAATGGCAAGAGCACACCAATACCCATGTTTCCATCTGGCATCTGAACTAAAATTTCACCACTCTTGTGCGCTCGAACCGAGGAATAATGTATTTCATACTTCTCATGCAGCATAGTTTCTATATTCGGCCGTTTACACTGGTGCAGTTACCAAGTAACCTCTCTTTCAACCTATCTAGCTTCTTCGTCTCGGCCTCGTACCAACTCCTCTTCTTCGCAAGCACTATCCTTCATTGTCAAATAGTGAATTGATTTGATCAATACTTGTCCCCAGCTCTTGGTCAAAATCCAAATCAAATTTATCATAGTCACACTTGACTAAGAAGGTGTCTTC